>JAJOZX010000266.1:1475000-1679979 GCA_023014485.1 Bathynomus jamesi
TCTCTCTCTCTCTCTCTCTCTCTCTCTCTCTCTCTCTCTTTCTCTCTCTCTCTCACTGAAAAAAAAAAAAAAAAAAAAAACTTTTCTTTTAGTATTAAGTCTTTTTCTCTTCTTTTACTATTAGGACCCTACTGCTACCTCATGCGTGGGAAGAGAGGCTTTGGAACCTCTATAAATAACACCATTTAACGCTCGTAGGTTGTGAGAGACTGGGATGGAGGGTCCCAGGCGTAGGGGCGCGATGAATGGAGTGTGGCTAGTGCCCCGTTAAGCCCATTCCTAACGCGTAATGGCTTGACCAGCCCCCTGCGACCGTTCTTTGGTGACCAATTGATGGTGCTTGGCTGTACTGCTCTGAGGTGAGAGGGCTTTACTGCCCAGCTGGCTGCCAGGCCAGCGTAAAGTCTCGGGCGTAGCCTCTGGGTCTGGTGGGATATCCCTTGAACACTGGATTCTAAGAGTCTGGCCGCTTGTGAGTGACTAGTAAGACTTAGTAAGGGGCTGCATCTCGCTGTCGCTCCTGGCGGAAAATCCGTGACGCTTGCGTCGCGAGTGTTTGTCAGTTGGTAGCTGCGACACGTTTTGGACGGTCCGGCCCTGGGGAGACCTTTGGTCGGTGCGGCAGCAGGAGAGGTGTAGTCTTCTGGAAGGAATGAACGTCACTTGCAAAAAGGCGGATGCGTCTACGCGCGGGATGAATTCACCCCCCCCCACTTTTTTATATACTGGTCACAACGTTTTTGGATAGTTTTCATTGCTAGAACGCTTTATCTTATTCAGAGTATTCAGAAAAAACAAAAAAAAAGAGAGAAAATATGGCAGGGCCAGCTAAATTGAAAGCAGAATGCTTTAAATGTAAAGTTAATCATTGGTGCGTAGACTTCCAGAGGGTAGTATCACGATATCACATCCCTTAGTGTATGTTTGTTTTGTAAACTTAGAGACAACCACGAAAAGGAAGTTAAAGAGCTAAAGGAATTAGTAAAAAAGCTTGAAGCTAGGGTCGTAGCACTGGAAATCCAACCCAGTGGACAAGACCAAATTAAAAACACACCAGCAGATTCAAACTGTAAGATTAAGTATCTAGAACAAAGGGAGGGCTCAAAGAAGGGGCTGATAGAGAAGGGTGGGAAGGGATCGATAGAGAAGGGTGGGCAGGGGCCAATGAAGAAAAAGGGTGGGAAGGGGCCTGCTGATGGCCCAAAGAAACCGAAGGATGTAGCTACCTGTCGGGGTGGGTCGGGTGGTGTAACTACGTGTATGGGTGGCGACGGGTTTCGAAAGGTCTCGGGCAAGAAGGCTGCGAAGCCGAAGCCTGAGACCCCAGTTGCCCCTGTCAAGACCTCTAACCGCTTTAGTCTCCTGTGCTCGAAGGAGGAAGACACCGTTTTGATTGGGGACTCGCAGATCAGGGGCCAGGAGAAGTACTTTGCTTCAGCAAACCGGGATGGGAGGAAGGTAAGGTGCTTACCTGGGCGGGGAACGGCGCACTTAAGAAGGAGGTAGAGAAGGTGCGCGTGGCTAGTCGGAGGACTGCGATCGTTGTCCACGCTGGTGGCAATGACCTGTTCCTCAAAGGCGGTGGGGTAGGTCTTACTGAAGGGATCATCACCGAGATCATGTCTCTTGCGGATGATCTAAAACTGAAGACAGACAGGGGAATGTTAATGGGTATTTTACCGCGAATGAATGTCAGTGACCACGCGCTCAGTAAGGTCATTGGCATCAACGAGAGGGTACAAGACTTGTGCGTTCCGCTGGGCGTGAAGTTTATTGACCCCTTCGATGCATTTTCGGGTAGGTGGGACCTTTACCAGAGGGATGGTGTCCACCTCAATAACAAGGGTAAAGGTGTGCTAGGGCGCTGCTCGACCGGCACCTATACAGAATGATGAGGTCGAGTCCGGGGAGAGATGATGGGCCCCCACCGGGGAGAGATGAGGATGAGCCGGTGGCGGACATACCTTCGACTGAAGGGTGCGTCGAAGTACAGGTGGGTGACCCTCCTCCTACGTTGGAGGGGGCTCAGTCTCCTGCGGAAGTTGCCCCCTCGTTAGTGAGGGGCTCTTCAACTCCCGACAGCCCTGGCTGTTCGGGAAACGGGTCGTGCTAGGGGGCGGTCAGAATAGGGAAGGCTCCCTCCGTGCAATGCTTTTTAATGCTAGGTCAATTAGGAACAAGTTTTGCGAGCTACGGGCGCTCTTAGCATCAGAATACCAGGATATCGTTGCTATCACCGAGTCCTGGATTCATACTGATCGTAGGGACTACGTTGGGGAGTTCGAAATTCCCGGGTATAGAATGTTTCGCAAAGACCGCACCCGTGGGGAGGTGTGGGGTACTAATATACGTCAGAGACACGTTGAGTCCGGTTGACTGCCAGTTCCGGTCGGAACGGGAGCTGCTTGGCGTCGATCTGAACGTGGGAGGGACGAACTATAGGTTAATCTTGGTGTACAGACCTCCGCATCTCCTCCTCGAGGACGATACAGCCCTGTACACCGAACTCAGTAGCCTGCTAGGGGATAGGGTGTGTGTAGTTTTAGGAGACTTCAACTGTCGCGGCATAAAGTGGGAAAACAGGACTGCCGATGCTGAAGGGAGGAGGCTAGTTGACTTTGCTGATGAGAACTTCCTCACTCAGTGGGTCAACGAGCCTACACGAGGCGAAAGCGTTCTGGACTTAGTGTTCACGACCGAAGACAACCTCGTCACTGGCCTCACCGTTGACGAATCGTTGGGCGGGAGTGATCACAGTCTTATTAGGTTCCGTGTGTGCGTCCCTCGGGTGAAGCGTAGTAACTCGAGAGGCAGTAAGCTCGATCTCCGGCGGGCGAACTTTGTTAGCCTCAGGGATAGCGTAGGAGAGATGGGGTTAGAGGTTGGCGGCGATGTTGAGGGAGTGTGGAGTGCATTCCGGGATGAGTTTATGGTGCTGCAGTCTGCTGCCATACCCTCAAAACTGGTCACCCCTGCTTCAACGCAGCCTAAGTGGTTCAATCGTGGCATTGCTTCGGCTATCCGAAATAGGAAAGTAGCGTATAGGAGGGCGAAGGCCAATCGTTCCCACGAGAACACTGAAGCGTATGTCCGCTTGTGTAGGGAAGTGAAGGCGAAGGTTAGGCTAGCGAAACGTAACGAAGAACTACGGGTGGCAAGCCTCTGCAAGGGGAACCCTAAGGAGTTCTTCAGTTATGTTAATAGTAGAAAGCCCATTAGAAGCATGATAGGTCCTTTAAAGGACGGAAGCGGCGTTCTGCGGACCTCCGACGCGGACATCGCTAATGTGCTTAATGAGTACTTTGCGGGAGTGTTCACCAGGGAGGATACCCGCGTCATCCCCGAGCCAGCTGTGAGGCACGAAGGTGCTGGCCTGGATAGTGTTAGATGTACCGCGACAGTCGTTGCTCATAGAATAGACAAACTGAGCGCGTTTAAGGCTCCTGGGCCAGACCAGTTTCTCCCCAGTGTTTTGCGAGAAGTGCGCGACCAGGTGGCTCCCCACCTGGCTACAGTCTTCAACAAATCGTTGGAGATGGGGCCAGGTGCCTGGTTACTGGAGGGAGGCCAACGTGACCCCTATCTTTAAGAAAGGGGATCACGAAAGTCCAGGGAACTATCGTCCTATTAGTCTCACTTCAGTTGTAGGTAAATTATTAGAAAGGATAATAGCTGATAGAATCGTTGACCATTTGGATTCCTACAAGCTGCTTGGGGACTCCCAACATGGGTTTAGACGGCATAGGTCGTGTCTCACCAACTTGCTCGAGTTTTCCACGTCATGTTGAGTGAGTACGATAAGAGTAGGGCGATTGATATACTTTATCTCGACTTTCAGAAAGCCTTTGATAAAGTACCTCACCGCCGGCTAATGGCGAAAGTGCGCGCGCTGGGTATCGGTGGGGAAATAGGTAGGTGGATTGAAAACTGGCTAAGGAATAGGCGGCAGAGGGTGGTAATTAAAGGGGCTAGTTCGGGTTGGGCCTCGGTCACTAGTGGGGTTCCTCAGGGTTCCGTTTTGGGGCCACTGTTGTTTACCATTTACATAAATGATATCGACGGTGGCATCGTCAGTCGGATCGCCAAATTCGCTGATGACACCAAGCTTGGGGCCAATGTTGGGACGCCCGAAGCGATCGAGGAACTGCGCGGACCTAGGTAGGATAGGAGAGTGGTCCGAAAAATGGCAAATGCCGTTTAACTTGGGTAAATGCAAAGTGATGCACATTGGCTACGCCAATCCCAAGTCGGACTACTCGATGTTGGGCAGTAATATCGAGGTGACTGATTTAGAAAAGGACTTGGGTGTGCTAATTAGCAGCGACCTTAAGTTTACGAAACAGTGTGTAGAGGTGGAAAAGAAAGCCCAGAAACTATTGGGTTATATCAGGAGGCAATTTCAGTTTCGGAACAAGGAGATTGTGCTGTCACTGTACAATTCCCTTGTTCGGCCGTACCTGGAGTATGCTGTCAGTTCTGGTCGCCCACCCTCAGGAAAGATATTGAGAGGCTGGAGCGAGTGCAGGCGAGGGCCACAAAGTTAATCCCTTCCGTTAGGCATATGGGCTACAATCGACGGTTACGCGCCCTGAACTTGTTTTCGCTTGAAACTCGGAGGCTGCGCGGTCAACTGATCGAGGTTTTCAAGCTCTTACGAGGGTTCAACGATGTCGATTTTAGAAGTATGTTTAGTTTAAATGATAACCCAACTCGCAACAATGGTTGGAAGTTGGATTTGAAACGGTTTAGGACTAGTGTGTGTGGGAATTACGTTACGTATAAGATCTGTGACACATGGAACAGGTTACCTTCGGAAGTTGTGAACAGTTCCTCTGTGGATCAGTTCAAGAAAAGGTTAGACGAAATCTTGCACACTATTTGAGTGTGTAAAGACATTTAGGACCTCAGTCTGCGGAAATTTCTTTTCCTATAAAATAGTTAATATCTGGAACCAACTTCCCTCAGAGGTTGTTTCCAGTCAAAGTGTAAATCTGTTTAAAAATAGGCTAGACAAAGTACTGAACACACTCATAGTTTAAGATTAAAACCTCAGAAAACTCTGCAGGAGTTCGCTTGCTCGGTGTCTCTGTGAGCAAGCTAAATATAGAGCTATTTATATATTCTCCACTTTCCTGTAAAATTTCCTTGGCTACTTTTCCAGGGTCAAGGTATTTTCTTCAACCTTTTTCCGTACCTGCCTCTGGCAGGGAGGGAGCGGAGGGTGGGGAGAGAGCCTTCTACTTTACTATCCAGTTTTCTACTACTGCTAGGATAGTTGAAAGAAAAATAAACTTTTAATAACAGGAACAGTTCCTCGGTGGATCAGTTCAAGAAAAGGTTAGACCAAATCTTGCACACTATTTGAGTGTGTAGAAAATTTTCCCTGGCACCCGTTGCCATTGGTACCTCCTCGGTATGGGCCGCAAGGCCTTTTGAGGTACTTCGTTTCCTTGTAACTCCTTGTAACTCTCTCTCTCTCTCTCTCTCTCTATATATATAATATATATATATGCAAATAACTGCAATGACCGCGCAGTATATAAATGAATAGAAACGACATAAGTATTAAGGAACGTTTCTGCACACGAGGAGGAGAGATAACGAAATAATGAAAAATGAGGCGAACCGCCTGGGAATCGAACCCAGGGCCTTCCAATTGCCGGTCGGACGCTCTACCATTATGCTACGGACCTCACTCAATCACAAATCGAAATTCTCCCAAATAGGGCAGAAACCAATGCCCTCAGAGAGCACCCTCGCAAATCGTGAATATGCGCAAATAACTGCAATGACCGCGCAGTATATAAATGAATAGAAAACGACATAAGTATTAAGGAACGTTTCTGCACACGAGGAGGAGAGATAACGAAATAATGAAAAATGAGGCGAACCGCCTGGGAATCGAACTGCGCGGTCATTGCAGTTATTTGCGCATATTCACGATTTGCGAGGGTGCTCTCTGAGGGCATTGGTTTCTGCCCTATTTGGGAGAATTTCGATTTGTGATTGAGTGAGGTCCGTAGCATAATGGTAGAGCGTCCGACCGGCAATTGGAAGGCCCTGGGTTCGATTCCCAGGCGGTTCGCCTCATTTTTCATTATTTCGTTATCTCTCCTCCTCGTGTGCAGAAACGTTCCTTAATACTTATGTCGTTTCTATTCATATATATATATATATATATATAAGCAATGTTTAAGACACAGCTTGTGTACAGATTACTTTTTACACTGAAAGTAAAGTTCACTCATACGCTCACTCGGGGTACGAGCTGCTCGCCACATCGTTGCCAAGTTTATTGGGGATCAACGTACTAGCGAAGCTTGTGCCGTTATAAGTCAGGGTGCATGATTTGTTCTAATTACCTTTATACCACCTGAGCCCTGCTCCACACAAACTGAACCAAAAACGTAAAACATTTTCGATTTCAAACTTTCCGTTCGTACAAATCTGTATATTGTTTGAATGACTGAGTTGGTATTGTGGTTGGTTGAGCTGTTTTACCACCCCTCCCTCGTTCAACTGAGGGCTACGTCTTGTCGTAACACTACTTTCCATCGATCAACAAAGTTAAGCGATATTGGGTTTGAGAAGTAGTTAGATGGGAGACCATTCTCCGCGTCCAGATTATGTAGCGACCCGTGGTTCGGATCCCACGTAAAGCTGTAGGTTCCCTCTGTCATTGATCAACCTTAGATGTTGCGAAGGAGGTTAAACAACCCTCATCACTTTTTATCGTAACCTAATCTAACCAAACGTGGCGCAACCGATCCGCCCATTATGTCAAATATTACACATAATAATTGATTTTTTTAATGGGAGGCAACAAACTGAGGTTTCTCGCAAGCGAAGATTGGAAACCTACTCTGACGTAGTAGTAGGGAAGCAAACTTTGTTTCAAATGTACATCCAAAACGTTACTCCTTTACTCTGTTTTTTTGTGGTTAAAGCCAGACGATTTTATTTAGTTTTATATATGTGATAGCGAGTCATTCAAAGTTTAGCAATGTATTTTAAAATATAGTTATATACAGGGTGGCCCATAAGTCCTAATCGGTTATAATTAAAGCGAAAATCCATCTAGCGGATTAAAAAAAAAATTGAACACAAAATTAATATATATATATATACTAAATAATCAATAAATATTTCTAAACTTATTATAAACTTTTTACTTTGATTTTTTTGTATTTTCGCTTTAATTATAACCGATTGGGACTTACGGGTCACCTTGTATACTCAACGTTTTTATTGTCTTCGTCTCGTTTCTCAGTTTGAAATCTGTTTCAACATTTTTGGCGAATAGTTTCAACATCTGTTTGGGAAATTTCTCATATACTTAATTGCTATTTGCTATAATAATGTATAGTAGTGTATTTTTATACCATTCGCATCTCTAATTTATTATTTTTTCCAAATAAATCATAGTTAGTTTTTTTTGTTAATATTTTAAAGAAATATTTCAAAAAATCATTTTCATGCGGGGTAATTTCACAGATAAAAAATATTTCGAAGTTAAAAAATAAAAAAAAAAAGCTTTTCACTTAAAATTATTTTTGTTAAAAATCGTAAAATATTTTAGTTATAGGTAAAAATTCAAGTTTTCGAAGAAAAACTTAATATAAAAATCTTTTTTATGCAAATATAAATTTTTTCATCCTAAAAAAAAAAATATTAAAACAAAATTTGAACATTATTTTCACGAGAAGGAAAATGTCTTCGATCGATAATTTTTATACAAAAATATTATTATTTTTTTTACGTTTTTAAGTTAGCTATTTTAGTTTTAAAAAAAAAATTACATTCTTTATTTTATTCCAAATATAAAGTCTTTAAATGTAAAAAGAAAGTTTTTTTACCTAAAAAAAATTTCTAATAAAAATGTAATGTAGACGAAAACTATAAATTACCTAATTTTTCGAATACATCTATAAATTCTGTAACATTTGTACTTCCTTTCTGTCAGTGCGAACCCTATTCATTCTTATGATAACGATTTGATTGTCCATAGCTCATTCGAACTCAACTCTCCCTTTCCCCAAAGCATACAGCTTACTTCCACTTCATTAACCACAGATCTCTCAGATATTGCTGGGTGGTGAACTAAGTTTTTTTTTAATGCATCCAAACTCAGTCTATTATATTTAGCAATATACATAATCATCCGCCCTCTAATATGGTTTTCAATAATTCCTCAATAGCCATTTCTCCCTGTACTGAGATACTAGGTCTTCAATTGAATGCTAATCTCTCTTGGCCCATATATATTAAATTAATAGCCAAAACCACATCCAAAAAGCTTGTCTTTCTCTATAGGGCCAGGCATTACTTCACCGATGAGCAAATGACAATTATTTACAAAAGCCATGTGCGCTCCCGGATGGAATATTGTTCTCATATTTGGGCTGGGTGTGGTGCGATGGCCCTAAACCATCTAAAGTGCACTCAAAATAGAGCCATAAAAACGATTAATGATAGACCGATAACTAATAAATTCCCCTCACTTTACCCACGTAGAAATGCTTCTGCCATCTCTCCTTTTAATAGATATTTTAATAACCAATGCTCTGAGGAGCTTAGTTCAATAATTCCATCCTCCGCACTTATCCCAGACCCACCAGGGCCTCTGGGAGCTCGCATATCTTCTCCGTACAAATACCACACTGCAGAGCTCGCATATCTTCTCCGTACAAATACCACACTGCAGAGCTCGCATATCTTCTCCGTACAAATACCACACTGCAGAACATCTATTTACAAAAATTATTTCATACCACGCACATGCTCTCTGTAGAATTCATTTCCTCAGAGTGCATTTCCACCAACTTGCAATATATCCGCATTCAGAAACAATATTTATCAATTTCTTTGTTCTCTTCCTTGATAGGATGGGTGCTTTTTTAAAGGTTGTCCCAGCTCATTCAAATGCGCCTGATGGTCCGTCCTTAAGTTATTTAAAAGAAAAGAGTGGTATAGCGAAACGTCGCGGTAAATTACGTGATGGATAATGTCAACGTCCGTATCTCAGGGGGTAACGCCATTTCCCTATAAACGAAGTGAAAACAATGAGGTCGAGGGTTCGAATTCCAGTGATGCTGATAATAATAATAATAATTTAATCAAGGAGTTAGAGGCAGCAATGGGCTGCATTAGTAGGTCTGAGCTCTGTGCCGGTTTCTGGCCCTCCTGAGACTGATTAATTATCATTTCGTGATGGATATTTCGGGGAGAGAGGTTCGAATCTTGCAAGGGTAAAAAAGTTAGATATTTATTTCCGCTTGTAGAGAGTATACCTAATAGAATATATTCTGGTTAATAAATAAAATAAACATTCTAGCGCAAAAATAACATTTCAGAAAATCCGATTAGACACGTAATTTAAACATAACAAATTCCAAAGTAAGCACAACTTCTATTTAATTAAAAAAAAAATGTTGGTTTCTTTAAATCTAACAAATACTTTTCAAACAACTTTTAAAAATATTTTTTAAACACACCAAAATATTAATAACAAAAATTTTTATTTGATCTAAAAAAATTTTAGTCGTGAAATATTCAAAGGTTATTTATTCTTTAGACCAACAAAAATAATATTTACTAAAAAAGATATTTACGTTAACTATTGAAGATATAGTTAAGTTTTTGTGTATATAATATAATAATAATAATAATAATAATAATAATAACAATGATAATAATAAAGACCCTTATACATGTACGTACATACGCTGTTATAGCGCCTCGATGGTGCAGTTTACCATCGCTGGCTACGAATCCACTGGCCCTGGGTTCGAGTTTCTGGTGCAGCCAGTATACCAACCTCTATTGGGCTTAAGCTTTACCCACTAAGGAAGACACCTGGTTATTTCTTCCCACGTATTTGACAAACCTGCTGCAAAGCAGACTACTGTTTACATTTTGTATAAGCAGTTATAACGTAGAGTTGTATATAATAAAGTTTTCATACACACTCCTGAGATATATATATATATACACCTTCAACTGCAAAGAACACGCAGTATAAATAACGTAAAGAAACGACGCTTGTATAGGAGATATTCCGCGCAAGACGAGAGAGAGAACGGAAAAATGAAAAAATGAGGTAACCACCTGGGAATCGAACCCGGGATCTTCCGATTGCGGTCAGACGCGATACCATTACACATGGACCTCACTCTTCCAAATGCCGTAATTCTTCTACATACTCGCAGAAACCAATGCCCCAAGGGGGCACCTCCCGCATGCCGTAACATGCGAGAGAGAGAGAGAGAGAGAGAGAGAGAGAGAGAGGAGAGAGAGAGAGAGAGAGAGAGAGAGAGTATACGTATATGTACAGTATATTCAAATACGCATTTTTCGTAATCAATAGAATAATTATTACCAGAAAACTACCATTTATATATTTGTTATTTCGCATATAATTAATACTTAAAAATTAATGGGTTGGGCTCAGTGAAGAAGTGCATTATTTTCACCCAATAATATGGCTTTAAATTTCCAATCAACCAGCATCCAAAACTTCACCAATGAGCTTTTAATATATACATACATATCACACACAGCCACATAAGGACGTTAATGAACTTTCCTCCGCAACTGTACGTCTCCCTTTTACGGCTAATTTCGGTCGTTTTTTTACATTTTTCTCCTATTGGAAAGATTTTTAATGCAGTGGACGAAAAAAATATAAGAATTTTACTGCTGGAGACTGGTAAAGGATCTTTTACTCAATGAGAAATTGGTCCCGCAGGGTCTAAAATCTTTTCTGAAGCACGCCTAGGTCTCCTTAATTGGTATGGGTTTGTTTCAGTGGTTATGGCACCTCGAGACATTGTAAAAATCATCGATAAAACGGAAAAAATACTATTCCGCTTTAATTTACCATACCATACCAAACTGTCAATACCCGGTGGGACAAAATTTGATTTTTTTAAAAAATAATGCATGACCCAAAACACAAGTTTAACCTTCGTATGAATTATCTGAAGCCGAAGAACAAAATGTGTTGAATTTGAATCCAACTTAGAATTTATGGACATTATTCACATTTGAAATGAAAAAGAACAATCCTAACAACTTACTGATTTGTGACAAATGTTACAGTGATACAACAAAGCTAGAACAACATCACCCCTTTAAGATACTATCAATAAATTTAATAAATAAGTGCCACGAGGAGTGGCTGCTCTATTGATTGCGGAAGGGAGACATAAAAATACGAGATTACAGCCTTCAAGTACTGTCCAAGTTGGTTTTCTGAATATTTTTTTCCTTTTTTGTTAAGTTACACGTTGATAAAATTTCATCACATTTTTCTAGTATTTTCGTGGCAGTTAGAACTTGGCGCAGTTAGCAACTTGGTAAGTGATAATAGTGATAATGATAACATTTATTGGCAGAAGACAAATCCCATAAAAAAAAATACATGAATACAGAATGTTACGTTTTCCGTAGTAACGATGGACTTTACGATGTTTCGAGTGCCATACCCACTGAAACAGACTATACCAGTTAAGGAGACATCAGCATGATTTAGAGAAGGTTTTACAGCTTGCGGGACCAATTTCAGATTGAGTAAAGGACCTTTTACCAATCTCTATCAGTAAAATCCTTACATTTTTCGTTCAACTGCATTAAAATAAAAATTCCTACGGAAGAAAACATCAAAAAGCGTTCATAATTTCGGCACCAACACACACACACACACACACACACACACACACACACATATATATATATATATATATATATACACACACACAGAGGATTGGCAAACATAAACAGACACCACGATGATTGTTCTCAAGAACAAATGGCAAAGCTCATCAATGGAATTGCAGAACGTATGTCAGCTTTACATAATGGAAAGGGGAAAGCAGCGCGATTCTAAATATATTGATTCAACAAATCTGTTATTATTTATTGACTTTTATTATCAAATCAAAAACTATGGAAAAACAGAAGGTGTCTATTTACTTTTGTCAACAAAATATGTTATATTAATTATTTAGTAGGTTTGAACGCATGGAAGTGCTTTCATCAAGAGAAAGGACAGTTATTTGAAACAAATCTTAAATGAATATATATATATATATATATGGTGTTACAAAAGTCCCACTTGTAAGGAGTGAACAAGAAATAAATATATATTGGGACATTTTGGAACACCCTGTGTATATACACGATGAGTGCATGTTTTGTTGTTAGGAAAAGACTCCGTATGTTTGAGGAAAGATGTTATTGAAACCTGTTCGGGCGTTTTATACATCGTGAACGGATAAAGTTACAGTTAGGTAAACTTGGAAAATAAGAGCATCGAAGTGATTTGCAGCTCCCCATCTCCGTTTGCGTCTCCTTCGGGCCTTTTAAATCTCTCCGAGTTCTTTCGCTCCATCATGGCGATCGATTATTTACAAAGACAGGTCGCCTCTCCGAGCCATTTTTAAGAATACGTTCGAACAACGGCCTACCAAAGTGATCATCAAATGTTAATTGTAATTTTTCTTCCTCTAATGGCCAATTCGAACGGGACTCTTTTGTGTGTGATCGGATGATGGGTTTGATGGGTATAACATGGTTAAGGGGCGATGCCCCCATCGTCAGGAAATAGAGAAGAGGGAGGAAAATTGTTTTTTTTTCGGAGTTTGAGGGTTTATTGAGGGGGTTTGAGTTTCGTGATGGGGAAATTTGCAATTAGGGAAAGTGTAATTGGGGCATAATTGATGGCTGCTGCAGAATTGTGTTCATTGGAGAGCAGTTACTCTGTATTTTCTTCACAACCATTTCTCACAATAACACTTATTCCGTTCTCTCTCTCTCTCTCTCTACATATATATTATCAAACGTGAGACTTAGCAGTTGTAACTGAATTTCTTTGTTTCATACAAAAAGATATTTAATTTTTTCAACTGATCTAAGTAAGTATCGGTTTCCATGACAACCTCGATGAAGCACTTAAAGAAATTCAGTTATAAGTCTCACTATTTGCTAAATAATAGTGCAGTAAGACTTTTGACATCGAATGTATATTTGATCCTTTGTGTATTCAGCTCCTGCTTCCTGTAGTTTTAAGTTACTGTAACTGAAATATATATATATATATATATATATATATATATATATATATATATATATATATATATATATATATATATATATATATATATATATAGATATATATGTGTGTGTGTGTGTGTGTGTGTATCATATATATATATATATATATATATATATATATATATATATATATGAAAAGAAGGACCAACACAACAGCAAACATTTTCGTTTATTTTTTGTACTTTAGATGTTTTGACAAATTTTTTGTCATCATCAGTGAATTATAAACCTTAAAACATTAAAACAAAAATAAGAATAATAATTAAAATTACATCAATACAAAAGAAAATTAAAATCATTAAAATTAAATTACATTAAAATTACCTCAACTGGTAAATACACAATGATTACGTCAACCTCCATATTCGGCAGATACTGAGAGAAAACTGTATGAATGTCAGTTACATTCTTCTTCTTCTTCTTCTTCCGCAGCTTATTATCCCATCTTTACTTGGGGTCGCTGTTTTTGGTTCGTCTTCTCCACTCTCCTCTGTCGTATACCACGTCCTCCAAGTCCTTCTCCCTGATGTCCGCCACTACACAGTCCCTCCATCTCGTCTTCGGTCTTCCTCTTCTTCTTGGAAGGTATAATATGATATATCTATGAAAGTAGGTTGGTTGGTTAGAAGAGCTATAATTTATAAGATGAACTATTGTTGTTAATGGAGGGTTTGTTTCTATAGATATACAAAGATTCTAAAATTCGGAGTTCTGTAAGGTTATTGGTTCTTGTTAGAATTTCGAACTGAGTTTTGTGAAGGGAATGGTTGTTATCATTACTATGGTTTCTAATTGCGGATTGTGGTGGGCTACTGAGGGGACGGTTGGTACGAACTGATAAGCCCAAATGTTGAGAAAGGCGTACTCCAGTTTGAGTTGAGTACTGCCGATATACGCAGCCTTACAGCTGTCGCACGTGTACTTATAAACAACAGTAGGGTATACAGTTTTGGGGAATTTGTCTTTGAACTTTAAAATATTTGATAATTTAAGTGGGTTGACGAGGGCAACTCTAAAATTTATTTGGGGATAACTAGACTTAAGTAGTTTGGATACTTCATTTCGAATTGTAATAATAAATAACCATAAAAGGGTAATTTAATATGTCTGGGGGGGTTTGTACTGTGGTTATGGGGAGTTTAGTATTAAAAATATTATTTAAAAATTTCTTTAATTGGTCAAAGTTCAAAGACAAATTCCCCAAAACTGTATGCCCTAATGTTGTTTATAAATACACGTGCGACAGCTGTAAGGCTGAGTATATCGGCAGTACTCAACTCCAACTGGAGGTACGCCTTTCTCAATATTTAGGCTTATCAGCCCGTACCAACCGTCCCCTCAATAGCCCACCACAATCCGCAATTAGAAACCATAGTAATGATAACAGCCATTCCCTTCACAAAACTCAGTTCGAAATTCTAACAAGAACCAATAACCTTACAGAACTCCGAATTTTAGAATCTTTGTACATCTATAGAAACAAACCTTCCATTAACAACAATAGTTCATCTTACAAATTACAGCTTTTCTAACTAACCTACTTTCATAGATATATCATAATCATACCTTCCAATGTAACTGACTACTGACAGTCATACAGTTTTCTTTCAATATCTGCCGAATATGGAGGTTGACTTAATCATTGCGTATTTACCCGTTGAGATCATTTTAATTAATTTAATTTTAATGATTTTAATTTTCCTTTGTATTGATGTAATTTTAATTATTATTCTTATTTTTGTTTTAATGTTTTAAGGTTTATAATTCACTGATGATGACAAAAAATTTGTCGAAACGTCTGAAGTACAAAAAATAAACGAAAATGTTTGCTGTTGTGTTGGTCCTTCTTTATATATATATATACACACTTTTTTTTTACAGTCAGTTCATGACAGAGGAATCTTCTTTGATCGTAACATATGAAGCAAAAGGTTTGAAACGTTGTCACAAGACATTAATCACATAATTTTAAAAATCCAAAGAAAAAAAAAGTTTGAAAACTAAAACAGTTTATCTCGATGTTAAAAGACAATATTTTTTCCTCACCTCATTCCCCCCCCACCCCCCCCCCCAAAAAAGAAAACACATTTTAAAAAATTTGCCTTCATCATTTGTTTTCGCGCAAAATAATATCTTAATTTTTTATATTTTTATTTAAATTAAAATTTAATTGAAAATTTTGATTAATTTTCAATGTATAATTGTGCCAAAACGTTTACACTAAATTCAATTTTTGTTTAATAATTGCTTTGCGAAAAATTCTTATATAAACGTGACATTTGTCGAATATTTAAACTCACTGACAAAAGGTAGAGTTGTAAAAGTGCCTTTGGAAGCACAACATCAACCTTAAGTAAATTAAATATTATAAAAATATTCTATAAGGAAATTTTAGATTTACATTATTGACATTTGTTAATATTTATACCGTTATTATACACGTGATGCCTTCAAATCGCTTCTCTCTCTCTCTCTCTCTCTCTCTATCTCTCTCTCTCTATCTCTCTCTCTATATATATATATAATATACAGTATGTATATATATATATATATATATATATATGTGTGTGTGTGTGTGTCTGTATATATATATATATATATATATAGAGAGAGAGAGAGAGAGATGTGTGTGTGTGTGTGTGTGTGTGTGTGCACGTGCGTGTGCGCGTGCGTGTGCGAGCGCGCTTTGAACAAGTTTTCTCTTTAAACACAACAAAATTACCCTTCAATTATGGTTCTTCATTATTTAAAATGATTTTTCGTATTGTCAATTACAAGACTTTATTCGTTGTAATTTGCCCGCTCGAATAACGAGTTTCAAGAAGGCATCAATACACTCTCCTAATACTAAATGTCAAACACAACTCCAGGTAATTATCATGTAGCATTTTATATATATATATATATATATATATATATTATATATATATATATATATATTATATATATAGATTTTCTCTATGGAAAACTTCTATTTGAGAAAAGGTTTTCGATGAAGTCAAACAGGTTCGAGCAAAATTGTTTTCACTTTAGAAATGCGGCAATTTTTAGTTACGATGGCTTCATTTTTTCCTTAATAAATTATATTTCTTTTTATATTTTATTTAAGTTTTCAGTGTATTTAAAGTTGTTTTCTTTAAGAATGATGTGTGTGTGTGTGGGTGTGTGGGTGTTGTAAGAAAAAAAAATTTCAAAGTAGTTCTTATATCGTATGGGGAGTTTAAGCTTTTCCCGATCTTTACACGTTTATTATATTGATCTTTTTATTTTCTCTATGTGAGCAGGAGCTACTTCAATCAAGAATTGACGTTTTATATTGATACTGACGAATTTTAACACTTTGGTGACGGGTTCATTCAAAAAAGGAAAATATTTTGGAAAAAAGAGGGTTTGCGGAGCAAAGCTTGTTTTCGACACAATTTTCCCTGTTTTGGTCTGTTTACTCCCATTTTCCGATATTGAAATATTCCCAAAATGGCGACATTCTAGATATGTTTAGGACTTGTTTAAGACAATTGGTTATTATGAAACCTTAATGACAAGTAGTCATTTAGAATGGATGACCCCATTGTCTGTTGCAACGTGGTTTGGTAGAATACAACTTCGAATTTTTTGAAAGGTTCGTTTTACTGTACCTTGTAATGAAAATAATCTTAAAAAAAGAGAAGATGTTTTAATATAACAATTAATGTTAGTAAATTTGCTGATTATCAAGAGAGTAATTCTCATTTTTACTATTTTTACAATTAGTAAATGTGATAAAACTATTTTTTTATATTTTCTGATTTCTTTTATTACATTGATGAAAATAGTTCACGTTTTTGCGTTATTGAAAAGACTTTATGAACTTCTAAAGTACGGTACTGAATTGATACGAGGGTTCCTAGCATGAATAACACTAGCATTTCACTTCTTACGCTTTATATCGATTATACAGAGTAGCCACAAAGTCCCTTTGCAGTGAAATTGCAACATATCTGTATGTTGCCCTTGTTTTTCATGCAAAGGGACTTTGTGGCCACTCTGTATATAATGCTATATACATTTTGGATAATTGAATATGAAGTCTGTATATTGTACGAGTATAAAATAAAGTTCAAGTGTTTATTATTGAAATATCAAAGCTTCTTAGATACCTCGCAGCTGGACCTAAATATACCCATTTCGTCGGTGAGACCAAAACATTGACACTAAAAAAACAACTTAACCTAACCTGACCTAACTTAATGTAACATAATAATAATTAATAATTTGTTGATGGAATGTCAAGTCCATCAAATGTCGTACTGCCGCTCGCAGCCAAATGTACATACACGTGTATTAAATAAATTGTGATTAAGCAAAAACTATATATTTGCGTACAACTTCAATACAGAGTAATCTCGCTCTTTTCCAGTTCATTTATAATTTCGTGTATACTCTGTTTTAAGCTCAAATAAGGTATATGTATATACTGTGTGTGTGTATATTATATATATATATATTCCCATACAGCAGCTACATAAAGGACTAAGGAAAGATGTTGCACCATTAACGTATCCTCATTTTATATCAGGTTTTATCGTAACCCAATAGGACGAACTTTATAAGAGATTAATCCATCGATGGCAAAATTCTAGACTTTTCTCGAAGGTGACGTTGGATACAAGACTAAATCTGCAGCTGAAAAAGGTCATTTGATACACGGTATTAAATTTTAAACGAAAAATCTTATATAGTGAAAAGCCCATCTCTTTTTACCTTTTTACATTGGTGTTATCGCGACCTTAATCTGCAGAGGTTAGATTAACCGTCGTTATATACAGTAATTTAGTTTGGGATTGGAAGTACGAGTAGTTCTTAGCTTCGTATAAATGAATATACGAAGATCAAAAATCTGAAGAGAAAACGCTAATTATATGGAACATTCTTTCTTTTTAATAAAGAACACACACACACACACACACACACACACTATATATATAATATTGCAGAACGGTTTTCTAGATGGAACTTTAAGATTAATAAGAAACAGCAAGAAAAGTCTTTGAACGACCTTTTTATTCTTAACAAATCTTTCGGTGAGGCTCTTACCATCTTCAGTGCTACAACAGGAAAAAATGTAAGTTACAAAGTGTATAATGAAAACTATAACTGAGATGAAGCAAGTTCAAATATTAGACCATTAAAGCAATTACAAAGACTTACATTTACACTATAAAATCCTTTAAAAGTAATTCGCTAATTAATTATTAATTAATAATAATAAACATTACAGAATACACAAATACAGGGTGATTCACTCGCTGGTAGCCCTAGAGTATCGCCAATACGATACTCTGGGGCTATCCAGGGAGTGAATCACCCTGTATAATATAAACTAAAATCCTGGCAAAGAACATCGTCCATTCTCAAAATAACACGAAAAAATAACTAAAAATTCACAACTGGTGGTTGTTGTTACGTATTTTTTATTTAGTTGGTTGATTATTTTAATATATTAAGAAAATGAAATGAATTCATCTCATTTAATTAACGTGGGCTTAATTTTAAAAATAAAAATAGATTGATAAATTGATTCTAAAAAGGGGTCAATCTAATTTACGGAATACTTTGCAATAGAGGAAAAATTCTAGTTTTTTATACGATGTTCAAATTCATAAGAATGATTTCTAATACTTTGGATTAATTTTTTTTTTTCTAGTTTATATTTTAGTTGTGTATTCCGTAATGTTTATTATTATTATTAATTAATAATTAATTAGTGAATTACTTTTAAAAGATTTTATATTACGAGGTATAAGAGTTTGTAATAATTTTAATGGTCTAATATATGAACTTGCAGACTCTCAATTAAGGTCTTCATTATATATTTTGTAACTACTCTATTTTTAACGGTCCAAGCACTGCAGAGATGGTAAGAGCTTCACCGAAAGCTTTGTCAAGACTAAAATGGTCGTTCGAGGACATGTCTTGCTGGTCCTTATATATATATATATATAAGGTTGGTTGAAGGTATGTCGTTACAAAGAATAACATCCTGAAATCCTACGTAATATTTATGGTCTAAAGACGAAGATCATTGAATCATGTGACCAAAATTCTTTTATAAGCAACTTCTAATAGTAGTTTGGTGAGCCCCCCCCCCCTTTCCCTCCCGACTCCCGTTCAACGAATCTTGCATTTTCGACCTCAGGGTGTTTTAATCGTTGTTAGAAATCTGACTGGCTAAAAATTTTCGTGCGTTTATTTGTGACCCAAAAAGTGAAAATTCAGACTATAAAAACATTTACAGACATCCGTTAGAAAAATCGAGTATAATATATATATATATATATATATATATATATATATATATATATATATATATATATATATATTAAACACAGACCGTGCATGGAACAAGGAACTCTTCTGGGAAATTACATCCACTATAGTTCGAATAAGTAATGATAAATGACAAATACTATAGTTTTTTCTTTTTCATGATGGAAAGCCCAACGTGGGCACCGGGTTACTCGCAAAGAGGCCCCAAAATATAGCTTCCCTCACCAGCTATCTGCAAAGCAGATAGGATCCGGCTGGCTTTAGGACAGGATCTAGGGTTTACAGCTACCTAGATCTTGTCCCAAAGCCGGATCCTATCTGCTTTGCAGATAGCTGGTGAGGGAAGCTATATTTTGGGGCCTCTTTGCGAGTAACCCGGTGCCCACGTTGGGCTTTCCATCATGAAAAAGAAAGAACTATAGTATTTGTCATTTATCATTACTTATTCAAACTATAGTGGATGTAGTTTCCCAGAAGAGTTCCTTGTTCCATGCACGGTCTGTGTTTAACATATAAGTTTCTCAGGGGACCATTCTTAGTTTGTATATGTATATATATATATATATATATATATATATATATATTATATATATATATATAATATATATATATATATATATATATATATAAAATAGAAAATGAAACTAAACCTACGGTATTTTGCTGAAACATGTTCCAAAGAGACAAAAAAGAAAACATAACAAGTTCGAGAGAAAAGTCAGGACACTATTTCGACAACGGAAACAAACTGTAAAAATTCCCCACAGGTGCAGAACTGAAGCAAGGAGACTCAAACTAGAAGAGAAAATGTGAAATAGAAGTGGACCTAAAACAAACATTCATCCATAAGACAAACGAGGAGGAAAACGAGGTAGAAGAAAACATAAAAAAAAATAATCCAAAATACTTCTACACGTTTGCGAAAAGAAAAATGCATTGTAAAGAGAGTATTGGTCTGTTGATAGATGGGGGCGATCGAATACACAAATGACCCAGAAAAAATGAGCGAACTGCCTAAGGAGCAATTTAACTCTGTGTTTAATACCCTAAGTCCGAGAAGAAAGTAAAAAATTCAGATGAATTTTTTGACAGTGATACAAATCAGCCAAGAACAAGTTCGGGCATGAACCTATTAATAGACTTAGAGTTCTTAAAAGGAGATATAATTAGAGCTCTATCATAAATGCGAGAAAATTCGGCACCAGGGCCAGACACATGGAGTGCCATGTTTCTGAAGAAATGTAAAGAGAGTATTGCCATACCTCTATACTTACTATGGAGAAAATCACTCGACACGGGACAAATTCCATTTCCATTAAAGTACGCGAACATTGCCTCATTTAAAGAAGGTAACAAAGTAATGTCTAAGAATTGCTGGCCAGTAGCTCTCACCTCCCACCCTATAAAGTGCTTTGAATGTATAATTAGAGGCAAAACTACTTACTACCTACAAGAAAAGAATTTATACAATCCAAACCAACATGGCTTCAGGGCTGTAAAATTATGCCTATCTCAGCTATTAGACAACCAGGAGAAAATATTGGAAATATTGTGTCGAGGACGGAACATATATGTAATATGTACTGACTTTGCTAAAGCCTTCGATAAATATAATCATGGAATTATAGCACGCAAACTTAAGAATACAGGAATTACTGAAAAACTAGGAATATGGATATTTAATTTTCTGATTCAAAGTGGTGATAAATGGAATTAAATCTGAAATCTCAGAAGTCATGAGCTCCGTCCTCGTGGCCGGTCGATTCGCCGACGGACGTTTTGCCGAAAGACATTTTGCCGACGGACGTTTCGGCGAACGAACGATTCGCCGAACAGACGATTCGCCGAACGGACGATTCGCCGAATGGACTGTCATTAATATTTCTATGACAAAATACACACGTTGTCTATCTTAACCTGGACACTCAATTCAAAAGACAAGAGTGTTTTAGCACTTGATGAACTTATTTTTATATTATATTACATTTCATTTGGAAGACATGAACCCACTTGGGTGAAGGGGTCTGTCAAGTTTATTCAAGGTTATTCAGTTGAACTCCAAATCTAAATTCCATAACTCTTTATTCGGAGCTATTGAAGAATAGGGACCCCAGCCTTCTTTAGTTAGGCTTATAAGGCTAACTAACGAAAATATCACGACCTAACCTAACCAATCGTTAGGTTAACTGTACGCCCTTGACGATTGGTTAGGTTAGGTCATGATATTTTCGTTAGTTAGCCTTATAAAGCTAACTAAAGAAGGCTGGGGTCCCTATTCTTCAATAGCTCCGAATAAAGAGTTATGGAATTTAGATTTGGAATTCAACTGAATAACCTTGAATAAACTTGACAGACCCCTTCACCCAAGTGGGTTCATGTCTTCCAAATGAAATGTAATATAATATAAAAATAAGTTCATCAAGTGCTAAAACACTCTTGTCTTTTGAATTGAGTGTCCAGGTTAAGATAGACAACGTGTGTATTTTGTCATAGAAATATTAATGACAGTCCATTCGGCGAATCGTCCGTTCGGCGAATCGTCCGTTCGGCGAAACGTCCGTCGGCAAAATGTCTGTCGGCAAAACGTCCGTCGGCGAATCGACCGGGTACCCTCTGTCCTACACTGTACACTATTAGCTCCCTTGCTGTTCATAATAATGATTGCAGACATTGATGCAGATATTAATGACAGTACTGTATCGTTTCGCGGATGACTCAAAGATATGCAAGGAAATATCAAACGAAGGTGACATAGAAAAATTACAAAATGACATTGAAACATTATTCAAATGGGCAAAAGACAACAATATGAAGTTCAACGAAGAATAATTCCAACTTCTAAGATATAATAATGAGAAGGTGTTACAGAGTAAAGGGTACAAAACTCTGAAATCCAAACAGATAACACCAAACCCAACAAGTCAGGAATCTTGGAATAATAATGTCGTCAGATGCAGAATTCAGAGAGCACTATAACATTAAAATTACAACAGCTAAAAAATAATGGGAATCATCTGGAGGAGCTTCCACAGCAGAAAAGCAAATATCACGCTAAAATTATAGAAGAACCTAGCCCTACCAATAATTGAGTATTGCTCAGTACTCACAAGCCCATACAGAAAACGAGACATTGCGAACATTGAAGCCATACAAAGGACTTTTACGTCTAAGATAGAGGAAACGAAAGGTGAAGACTACTGGTCTCGACTATAATCACTGAAACTCTACTCTCTCGAAAGAAGACGCGAGCATTACACAGTAATATACATATGGAAAATGCTGGAGGGTTTTCTCCCTAACCTTAGAAATGAAATAGAAACACACTATAAGGAGAGAAGAGGCAGATTTTGTACTGTTCCAGCTGCGGTTGGACAAGGGGCCATGAATACAAGGATGGAAAATACCCTTGGAATACGAGGCTCAAAACATTTTAATGTCCTCCCCAAAGAACTGAAGAACCTCCAGCACACCAACCTGAATAATTTCAAGAATCAGAGGGACAGGTTCCTGTGCAAAATTCCTGACCAGCCATGCGTGGCTAGCTACGAGGACAGGAGGAGATCGGAAAGCAATTCCCTCCTCTACAAAATCCCGCAAATAAGACGGGATGCTCCAGAGGGGTCAATCCTGAACCGTCGTTCAAACCCTCGTAGAGTATCACAAGTATTAGAACGCCCGCCGCGCTTTGCGCAGCTAAAGTCCCCCGAAACACAATCTATAGGGGGACTAGGAGAGGCGGATGTGATACTAAAACCTTCCCTGGTTCTCCTTTAATGTGTATACGCCGTTTAGGCGTGTATACGCCGTTTAGGCGTGTATATTTAGTAATTTAATATTGATTCTTGGGATCTGAATATGCTTCCTGGTATATCGGATACCTTGTGTGTACATAATTGATTTCTCACTGCCTTACATGGTTAATATTAATGCAAATGTCAGTCATCTGAACATCATTAAAAATTAAGTAAACCAACTACTAAAGGCGACACTAAGAACGTATTTCGTACAATGAAAATTTTAAATCGATTATCTTTCCTGTTGGTTGAACGCGCTACCATGAGATTCAAAATTATTTACAGCCATACAAGGTCATGTAAGCGTATGGCGTCATTCATTAAACCATTATGAGAGTCACAAAGACCAATAATAAACATACCGAACGAGTCTTTGTTTATACCAAACAAAAGAAGGGAGCGTGCCAATATGGTTTACAAATATGCGGTGCGCATTTCCAAATATTGTTACAAGGTAGTAACTCAACTCACTCTTTGAATTAATGATTGAGAAGGGCCAGATACTGACACTTCGCTCAGGCCAGACGAACGAAACCCATTATTCTAACTCGTGGATTACTATTACCGCAGCAGCAGCAGCAGCAGCGAGATTCGAACCCCGACTTCGGTACCTTCACTTCGCATACAGGGAAACGGTATTACCCACTGAGCTACGTGCGCTGGCTCTGTTCAACTGTAAAACATATTTAATTTGAAAACCAAAATTATATATATTTATTTATTTATTTATTTAATTATTTATGTACTGTATTTGTTAACGATATAAAAAACTAGTTTGTACTCCAACGCATTTTATAATACATAATAATTGCCTCATTTATCTCAATTACAATGAAAACTATTTATATAATTGCAGCGCCTAATTGCGTGTATATATATATATATATATATATATATATATATATATATATATATATATATATATATACAGACATTAAAGAATCCTCCTTATTACTAAATTCCGCTTTCTAAATGAAGGAACAACCAGGTGCAAAATGGAAGAAAGGATACGCTTTTTTTTTTGTTTTCTTGTTAATATTTCCTTAAATGTAGGTCATATGATTTGCGTGGAACCTCGCGATCCAAAGTGCGATTTCTACCTCTAATAGTGTAGAAAACAACAAAAATTACACCGTTTAAGGAAAATCATAAATACCTAAACTTCCCCTGAAAATAAAAATAATACTCCTCAAAGGGAAAGAACGTTAAGTATAAATGTTGAAACCAAAGCAAAGAAAGATTTCGCTGGAGGGCGCGGCCAGCACCAAACGATGGGGGTCGCGCAACACCGTTCCTGCTACAAAGAGAGAGAGAGAGAGAGAGAGAGAGAGAGAGAGAGAGAGAGAGAGATTGCTATAAAAATTGTATAGAAAATCAAAAGCGAAAGAGGGAAGAAAAATGCTTATTTTTTCCGAAAGTGTCATGTCGGTTATTGGGTTTCATTATCTTCGCTTTAATTTTCGACTACATAGTCTTTTTATTTATTTACTTATTTATTTCACTAAAGGCAAAATAATTGTAATATCTGGAGGAGACACGCGAAAATATTTTAGAAAAGGAGGAAGTATGGTCAGGGAGCAAAATTTAGGTTAAGAATGTCTCTTAATTTTCTTCAACACTTTTATTTTTCTCTTTATGAATTTGGCATATGTAAACAGTATATATACACACACACACACACACACACATACACACGTATATATATATATATATATTATATATATATAATATATATATATATATATATATATATATTATATATATATATTATATAAGCACTTTTTGGAGAAATCCCAAGATAAAAATTCTGTATAAATTTTATTATCCACATAGTCTGATAACTCTCTCTCTCTCTCTCTCTCTCTCTCTCTATATATATATATATATATATATGATGAATGAAACCACGAACGAAAGGAAACACAGAATGGTGCTCAAGCGCTTTCGTCTAATGACATCCTCAGGAACACTGAAGTACATGAAGAGTTACAGCCTATATATAGGTTACAGAAAAATATATATATATATATATATATATATATATATATATATATATATACAATAAACGGAGAAATAAAATTAAAATTAAAAATTAAAGGATTGTGGGAGGAGCATACAAATTTGTAAGGAAAAACTATCGATTTTTAGCACAAGATTAAATGAATTGTTTCCAACCAATGATATAGATAAAAAAATAAAAAAACTACCGATTTTTAGCACAAGATCAAATGAATTGTTTCCAACCAATGTTATAAAAAAAAATACAAATTTATACTGGAAATCTGCCCGGGTTTTAGCACTCTGCCCTTCCTGTATATAAAAATAAATTGAAAAATAAAAGTTATTAGAGTAGCATACAAGTTTACCAAAGATTTAGCGTTCTACCCTTCTTATCTAAATCTGTTCTGTTCTCATTCAAAACAACAGGATCGAGTTGAAAAGACCTTTGCTTATGTTGAAGTTATTTGTAAGTTGGATAATGGCAGACTCAAGAATATTTCTATTAACAATGTTGCTAGAGTGAAATAAAACTGAAGCATTATTCCAATCAATACAGTGGGATAACTCTGACAAATGGACAAAAAGGGCACTGGACGACTGTCCTGTTCTAACGGAATATTGATGCTGTTTTATACGTGTGTGCAAATCCTTTCCCGTCTGACCTATGTAAAAAGAATCACATTGTTTACAACTAATTTTATAGATAATGCCTGAATTATTGGTAGGGCTATTTTTTACTATGATATTTTTCACAATATTGTTATATGAAAATACTACATTAATATCGAAAAGTTTAAGTACATTAGCAATGCCTAAAAAGCCCGGGAAAAATGGAAGTCCTAAAATATTTTTTGACAAAGTACGAGTGTTATTATTGACACGATAGAAAGTTCGTGTTGCCTTGTTGAGACAAGATTCCATAAACGCAGATGGATAACACAGATCACTTCCAATACCGTTGATTTTTTCTAATTCGGCATCGATGTATTCCGGACTGGCGATCCTAAGGGCGCGGAGAAACATTGAAGAAAAAATGGCCTTCTTAGTGGGCGTGTCATGTCCCGAGTAAAGGTGTACGTAGGACAAATTTTTTGTTTTTTTCCGATAGATACTAAACTTAAAACCTGGGCTTTCCCTATGTACACGCACATCCAAAAACAAGACAATTCAATCCCGTTTTTGGATGTGCGTGTACATAGGGAAAGCCCAGGTTTTAAGTTTAGTGTCTATCGGGAAAAAAAAAACAATTTGTCCTACGTACACCTTTACTCGGGACATGACACGCCCACTAAGAAGGCCATTTTTTCTTCAATGTTTCTCCGCGCCCTTAGGATCGCCAGTCCGGAATACATCGATGCCGAATTAGAAAAAATCAACGGTATTGGAAGTGATCTGTGTTATCCATCTGCGTTTATGGAATCTTGTCTCAACAAGGCAACACGAACTTTCTATCGTGTCAATAATAACACTCGTACTTTGTCAAAAAATATTTTAGGACTTCCATTTTTCCCGGGCTTTTTAGGCATTGCTAATGTACTTAAACTTTTCGATATTAATGTAGTATTTTCATATAACAATATTGTGAAAAATATCATAGTAAAAAATAGCCCTACCAATAATTCAGGCATTATCTACAAAATTAGTTGTAAACAATGTGATTCCTTTTACATAGGTCAGACGGGAAAGGATTTGCACACACGTATAAAACAGCATCAATATTCCGTTAGAACAGGACAGTCGTCCAGTGCCCTTTTTGTCCATTTGTCAGAGTTATCCCACTGTATTGATTGGAATAATGCTTCAGTTTTATTTCACTCTAGCAACATTGTTAATAGAAATATTCTTGAGTCTGCCATTATCCAACTTACAAATAACTTCAACATAAGCAAAGGTCTTTTCAACTCGATCCTATTGTTTTGAATTCCTTCAGAACAGATTTAGATAAGAAGGGTAGAACGCTAAATCTTTGGTAAACTTGTATGCTACTCTAATAACTTTTATTTTTTCAATTTATTTTTATATACAGGAAGGGCAGAGTGCTAAAACCCGGGCAGATTTCCCGTATAAATTTGTATTTTTTTTTATAACATTGGTTGGAAACAATTCATTTGATCTTGTGCTAAAAATCGGTAGTTTTTTTTTTTTTATCTATAACATTGGTTGGAAATAATTCATTTGATCTTGTGCTAAAAATCAATAGTTTTTCCTTACAAATTTGTATGCTCCTCCCACAATCCTTTAATTTTTAATTTTAATTTTATTTCTCCGTTTATTGTATATATAATATATATATATATATATATATATATATATATATTTTTATTTTTTTTTTCTTTAACCTATATATAGGCTGTAACTCTTTATGGACTTCAGTGTTCCTGAGGATGTCATTAGACGAAAGCGCTTGAGCACCAGTCTGTGTTTCCTTTCCTTCGTGGTTTTATTCATCATAAATATTTTTCACGTGTTACTTTCGTGAAATAATTTTCATATATATATATATATATATATATATATATATATATATATTAGTGATGGATCGAGTGGTCGGTTTTTCACAACCGCGGTTGCGGTTGTGTTTGCGGTTGTCGAATTTTTTCCAACCGCGGTTGCGGTTGCGGTTATCATATACTAGGAAAAATGCGTAATTATTAACTGGATTTAGCCACTATAGTGCGATTTAGCCACACTTGGTACATAATATATACTAAATAGTATTTATTTAGTAAATACCTTATGTTGAACACAAGTTTTGCAATACACCGCTACCGCTATTTGTGTGTTGCAAAACTTGTGTTCAACATAAGGTATTTACTAAATAAATACTATTTAAATGAAGTATATTCTAAACTTATATAGCTATTATGAAAGAATAGGTCAAATTAATTAAAACCATATTTTGCACTAAGTGTGTTACCAGGATGAGGGACGAGGACCCATCGCACTGTTCATCCCACCTACCACTTTCCCCAGCCTCCACCCATTGGAAAGTTATGGGTTATTATTCATTTGAAAAACTGATGTCAAACTTAATGACAGGCAGTGTGAATTTCAAGAATAATATTTTTGCTGCATTTTCACCTTTCAAGCGGCAACGCCTCTCATCGTACAACGTTCCCGCTCCACATAAGGAGACCCATCATTTTCTTTTTAAAAAAAGAAATATTTCTAATTAACCTAAAATTAAAATTAACTAAGCTTTTACAACCGCAACCGCACTTATGGAACGGCGGTTGCGGTTGTGAATTTTTGTGCGGTTGTAGTGCGGTTGCGGTTGCGGTTATTCGATCCATCACTAATATATATATATATATGGCCGGATTAAGGCTGTGAGGGGCATAAAGCTAATAAGAGGGAAGGGCCCTTATATGTGCTATATATTGTATATAATTCATAAAATCTTCAAACAAATAGAAATGTATATTTATCCAAACTTAACAACTAACAAAAATCAAAGCTATGTACATTGAAAAAAAAACCTCAACAAAACCAGTATACAATTCAAATAGAGAATGATTTCTTCCTTCCTGGCTTTAAACTCTGATATCAAACAAAACATCCCCTTTTCTTCGACATGCTGAATGATCATTACACTAGGCCCAAATTCCCAACGTCTGAAAAGCAATTTCGGAAACATGATTAAAGCCAATCATACAGAAATGAATGCAAATCCTACATACATATCGACAATAATACACCATCAGATAAAATGGCATATAAAAAAAAACTTCTAACTAAAACTAAAAAAAACAACCTTATTTTCCACCTCTGAAGATATAATTATGCAGTTAACCAACCTTATGACAAACATTTAGGGTTTATGATATAAAAATTAGAGCTTAAACTTGAGGGCCTAAAAAATATGAGGGCCTAAGACTACATACAGCCTTGTAGCCCTAATAGTTAATCTGTCCTGTGTGTGTGTGTATATATATGTTTTTTAATTTGAAAACGCTTGTACAGAGTTTGGATTTGACGTTCTTGCACTCTAGTAGAACCAAGTTAAAACTGTAAAGGGAAATAATGTTCGTTGTTGTTGTGGTGGTTGCAAAATACACTACATGTGGAAAATAAACATTGGTGATGCAAGCCCAACATTTTAGGATTATAAGAATCTTGTTAAAACAACAATTTTTAACTGCATATATATATATATATATATATATATATATATATATATATATATATATATTAGAGCCTGACAATGTGATCACCTTCGCATATTGGCCACCCAACTAAACTGACCACTTTTCGGCAATATAAATTTTGCAGTACGAGTGACCACCTACATACTGTGGGAAAGTGACTGGTTTTACTAAATGAAAAATAATATTTGTTTACGATTAGATCTGCTTTTTAGATTCCAATAAAACACAATTGGTCTTACAACGTAAATCATCTCATGAATCATATATAGGCTTACTTATTATTTTTTGGAAAATTGTTTCCACAATTAATTTAACAGAGAATTAAAATGAACGTTTCTGTACAAAAATGTATACTGTATAGTGTAGTGGTTTTGGAAAATGAGTGAAATAATCTTTTAAGAGAGCCGAAGCACGTGATTTAAAAGTCGATCAGTTTGCAATTAACTCACGTAGGAGAAATACGAATTTTTATTGAAGTGATTACCTGCTTAAAGTGAGTAGGCCCTACATTTTTTGGTTCCGACAATGGTCACTTTAAGTTCAAATATATATATAGTATATATGACTCAGAATGGTCCCCTGAAATAACTTTTACGTAATACACAGATCTAATGTGCATGGAACAAGGAACCCTTCTGGGATAATTAAATCCACTATAGTCCCAATAAGTAATGATAGTAAATGAAAAAAAATTTGTATTTGCCATTTAAAAACATTACTTATTCGGACTATGATGGATTTAATTATCCCAGAAGGGTTCCTTGTTCCATGTACATTAGGTCTATATATTCCCATATATATATATATATATATATGTGTGTGTGTGTGTGTGTGCATTCTCTATTAAAACTTTCTAATTCTAAATTTCTCACCGCTACGCTGGAAGCGCAATTTATACGTGCGTGTTAACATCTTCATTATCGTTTTTAGAAGTTAATTTAAAGATTAATTATGTTTAATCTTTGTCAAATGAAAGGATTTTATTTAAATATTTGTTCAATTTGGATTCCTTTTGATTGCCTCGTTTATCTCCTCTTGATTCGTCCTTTGAAATGGACAGTTTTCACCCAAATAATTTTTCGCTCCATTTTGAATAGTCAAAAATCGTTCATAGGAAAGATTTGTCAATATATGCTTATAATTGCTTATATATTCTTATAAATTAAAAATTTATATATAAATAATGCGTAATGTAATGCGTAATAATGCGTAATGTAAGCAGTAATGTTCGAATTTTAACTTTCCAAGTACGTAAGGATGGGTTCCCAACCTTCACGGTATGTTCTCTTTTTTGGAATAGCTTTTTAATATTTTGGGTCAAAAAGAGAGAGACAATAAGTTCCCTGTTAGTATCTATGCGGTCCCCAGTTTGGAACCAAATTCCGAGAGGAACCTTTCTTTAACTTACTTTAAGAGTAATCGGAAACCAAAATCAGTTTAAAATTTTCACCTGATACGGAACTTTAGACTGTTTACATTGTATGTTGCTCTCCCGCGCGTTGTATCCTCCCTACCCGACATTTCACTATAAGAAAAAGCATTAATCCTTGCATATGTAGTAATGTTTCTTTTTGTTATCTTTTTTTCAGGATGAATTCTAAAAAAAAAAAAAAAATTGGACTCATGCAGAGAAAAAGGACCAAAATGAATTGAAAATATCCGCCTTTGAAATTTGAATACTTTTTATATTGCAAATAATTAATAAGATGATTTTTTTTTTTTTTTTTTTGGCAAAATTTCATAAAATTTAAAAGTAAAATTACTTACTAAAATTAATTCATTGAATTGAACAATCCATTAAATTATAAAAATTGTATTAGGCGTAAAAAGAATGACATTTTTTTAGCTGTTTTCGGTTGTAATATATATATATATATATATATATATATATATATATATATATATATATATATACCGTAAATAAATTAATTAACATTTCATGATATACCTTATCATCCAAATAAGTAACTTTTTGTATGATATTTTTTGATAAATTCAAAATAATAACAATAGGCCTATAATAATATTATTAATAATAATAATAATAATAATAATAATAATAATACCCATAGAATGAAATGTAATTAACATTAGCCCTTTATTACATAAACCGTACTGAAGTTATTCATTTCCGTTTTGTAAAAGTAGTTCAGATATTGTAAGTGTCAAAATCCTTTGAAATACAATTTGATTTTGAAAACTTAAATACTTCTCGTGTATTGAACTTTTAACATTCAAACGTATTATGTACATATATATATATATATATCTCCCGATAATCTTTTTATGTAAATATATATGTATATTTTAATTGATGTAATAGTTTTATATAATGGACACGCGTCGCCAAGGTATTGACTACAAGCATCGAGCTAGGAGCCATCTAGCCAGGCCATTGTAAATTAATTACATAGGAAAGTGCCATAATGTAAAATTGAAGTCTTCTTTGCAAAATTTTTACTGCTATCAGCTTTTTAATTTTCTTTCTTCTTTACCCAGAACGTGCCCTATACGTCATTAAGTTCAACAATTTAATATACGTATTCAGCCAATATATATATATATATATATATATATATATATATTACTTTGTGAATTTTTTTTCAGTATATCTTACGCATTTATTTTTTTACATAGGCTTATATAAAAAAGTATAAATTGCATCCTTTTAATATTTACCTATGTTAGAATGTACGTTATATAGGTAATAAGCCTACAATATTATTAAGCTCACTACTCGTACTCTTAATTTTTATTCATTAATTCATATTTTTTAAATGTCTTTAAAAATTAAAGTATTATTTTTTTTTCTCTCTAAAATGGACGTTATTTCATGAAAATTAATTGGACCCTGTAAATTATTGGAATTTATCCTTTCGGAAGTACTTCCTTGACATTCTCTGCAAATTAGGTCTTTATAGTTAAATTCTGAAGGATATATTTATCTATACTATACTCTATATATATATATACATATATATATAAAGGCCCCTGACTGAAGCATTTCTCACGAGTGTTCTTAACTTTACTAAGAATGGATTTCTTTTCTACTGAAAGGGAAATAAATAAAAAAAAAAAAAGAAGAAAATCACGATTAGGATCATTTTTCTGGAAGCCATTTTTAGGCTCTGTTTTTATTTCCGAAATCGTGAATCATTAACTGTACAGCTTAATGCTTTTATAGTTTCTAAGTTATATATTTAAATATAATTCTTTATTTGTGTATATAATGTAAACTGAATAATAAAGACAAATGAGTGATAGGAAGCGTTTTATTTAAATTTTATACGAGTAGATTTAGTGTAAATATATCAGAATCAAAATATACGTGTTTCTTCGTAAATGTGGTTATCATTTCGTGATATTAATAGTTTTATAAGAACTTCTATGAGAGAGAGAGAGAGAGAGAGAGAGAGAGAGAGAGAGAGAGAGAGAGAGAGAAATGAAGATCTTACCAAAAGCTTCAAGGCCCTAATGAATTATAAAATAATCGACAATCGGCTTCAAGGTTGCGAGGGTTAGTTTTAAGATATCAGTATGTTATATTTTAAATTCATTTGCCCCATAATCAGAAAAGCTCTTTGAAATGGGGTTCCAGCTAAAGTACGCGTACGACTCCTGGACAGAAAAATAGAATATTCTCTCAAATGCTCTCATAACCTTGATAATAACTTCAATTATACATCTTTATGAGGAATATCGTGTATCTGTGACGTCAGTATGATAAAAAGACACCTCTGATTGCCAGTTTTGAAAAAAGAAAATTAAAATATAGCGAAAACCTTATTAAATAGTGAAAAGTTAATGGTAGCGACATACCAAAATATTAGAATATCTTGTCAGGTGTTACAAAAAAATATAGAATAAATTCATTGTTTATTGAGTATTGCCAATATATTAAACTTTTATCAAAAACGTTTTAACTCTGCGTTTTAGTATTTAGTTGGTCCACTCTTAGCCCTGATTATGGCCCCCAATCGACGTGGCATCAAGTTGACAAACCTCTTGCATTCTTCTGTAGTTATCGATTGCCAAGTTGTCATCAAACACCTCTTCAGTTCACTTAGTGTTCCTGGTTTACGCCTTTGGACCTTCTGCTCAGCAATATTCCAAAGATCTTCTATCGGATTAAGATAGAGAATTAGCTGGCCTTGGTAGTATTTCAATTTCATGAGCATCAAACCACGCAAATGTTGCACAAGCCACATAAGCTGGAGCCAGGCCATGTTGAAAAATAAATGGTTCGTCTCCATACAGCTGTTCAGAAGTATTCTAAGATTTCTTGATAAACGTGACTATTAACAGTTCTATTTACAAATGCAAGTAACCCCACACCATTTGCATTCATGCAACCCCCACTGAAATAGGATTTCGGTCAAAAACTTAAAATTAAGCCGTTAAATGCGAAGCGAGAGAGAAGACGACTATCCTGGTGCAAAGAAAAGTTTCATGGACTGCAAACAAGTAGCAAAAAGGTTTTTTTTAAACGAATCAAAATTTTGTGTCATTTGGTGACAGGGGCCCGCGAGTTTGACGAAGAAAGTCTAAAATGTATCATGAAAGCTGCCTGAAGCGATCAGTCAAATTTACGGCGAGTGTATTAGTGTGGGGTTGCATGAATGCAAATGCCGTCGATAAATTTGGAACAGAAACGCATGTAGGGAAGAATGCTCCAAGAAGAGGTAATGAAGTCCATCAGCGAGGATATCAGACTTGACACCCAATAAAATACCGACAAAAAGACACTTGCAGTAATTCCCACGACGGAACTGCGAGAAACGCCACAGGCGCTATCAGCTCACGGAAAAGCTCAAGCCTGTCCCCCAAACAGTGTGACCGATAACCGAAAGGCTGGGAAAGACAAGGGTGACGTTCGTAAAGGGGAAACAGGTTCCCCTAACGCACGAGTGCAGGTGAGTGAGTCCGGAAGCCGCTGGACTCGGTGTCAGCACCGAACGATCAGTTACTGGCGGCGCAAATCCAGAAGAGCCTTACGAGCATCTCACAAGACTCGGATAGGAGAAGACCTGAACACTCCTGTAACCAAGTGGATACCGGCATGATGGACCTCATCCAAAATCCGAAGCCGAGCAGGTGTTGCCGAGGAAGTCATAGTCAAGCTTTGACCTAACCAATGCCAAATACAAGCGGAGAAACGTTGTACGGTTAGCACCCCAAGAAGTGTGAGCCAGAATTCGCACCAGGTCCAGCACGCGGAGGCACGAAACCCTAAGGGACTGGAGATGTAGAAGCTACGTCAGCCGCCAATCAAACACCAATCCCAGGAATCATGTTTTGCCTGCGCATGGAATCCAGTGACCACACAGGAAGAGGTTGGATCCGGATGAGCCCTTCGGATACGGTAGAAGTGCATGACTACCGTCTTCGAAGTCGAAAAACGAAAGCCACGCAAATCTGCCCACTGAGACATTCGATCCACAGCAATCTGCAAGCGACTCTCAACCACTTACATCCTGGTCGCAGAAAAGGAGATCGATAAGTCTTCAACACATAGCGTGCTCGAAATCCCAAGAGGAAGCGCCGACACAGTATCGCTAACAGCAATTGCAAGGAGAGTGACACTAAGGACCCTTCCCTGCGGAACGCGTCCACCTGGGGAACGAGGACGGAAAGGGTGAACACAATCCGAACACGCAACGTGCGGTCTGATAAAAATGCCCTAATAGACAAGGGCAAACACCAGCGAAGCCGAAAGGCGCTAAGCTGTTTCAAAATGCAATGCCTCTAAGCAATGTCGTAGGCTTTCTCAAGGTCGAAAAATACTCAAACATAATGCTGATTGGAAGTAAAGGCTTCGCAGATGGACGATGCCAACCAGATCAGAATGTTAGTGCCAGAGCTCAGCCTTCAAAAACCACATTGGGAAGGGGAGATAAAACCTCCCCTTTCCAGATACTAGACCAACCAAATGTTTACTATTTTCTTCAAAAGTTTGCACAGGCATGAGGTCAAAGCTATGGGACAATAATTCAAAGGATGAGAGTGATCCTTTTCTGGCTTGGGAAAAAGGGAGGATCGCATCCATCCTCCAACCCAAAGGAAGGACACGTTCCTGCCAAACCCTGTTAAAGAGGTTAAGCAAAAAGGCAAGAGACTCTTCACAGAGATGGCGGAGCATCGTATATAGAATATTGTCCTGGCCAGATGTGTCGCCACAGAAGGAGATGCGCTCTCCTCCTGTGTCGCCACAGGAGGAGAGCATGATGAGGTTCACTATGCATGGTGAGGTCCACCATGCCGGTATCCACTTGGCTACAGGAGTGTTCAGGTCATCTATCCGCAGTGAAAAGGGAAGATTGTAACTCTTCCCTCCACCCAACGAGAAGTCTAGGACCAGTGACTCCTCCACTCGGTGACGTCTGTCGAACAAGGAGGAAACTCCCCCACTCACACCCCTGCAAAAGAAGTAACAAACACGTTTGCCACAACACTCGACGCAACTACAAAAACACCGTCCACCTTCAGAACAGGCAGATAGCTTGGAGCAAACTTTCCAGAAACCTTGCGAACCTGATTCAAAACAATGAACATATGAGTCCGGAAAGTGATCGTCGCCACAAATAACGACCAGGAACGACGGGCACGAGCCTTCGCAGGACGAAAGAAGACCAGGTAGTGGTCGTACCTGTGACGGCAATAACGGATGTACGCAGGCCCTCATCGCTCAGCGAGCCATGTGGCAATCAAGTGACCACCATGGGACCGGGCATCCTTTAAATGATCCAGTTGCTGGAGGTACAGACTGAAGACCCGCTGCATGAAGAGTGGGAGTAAAACATTCCACAGCTTCACCGACAGACGAGAATTCCTCCACAGCTGAGGGCATTGTCGTTAGGTAGCTAAAAGGTGAGCAGTTGGTCCTCTCCAGTTGCCAACAGGGTACACGAAGACAAGACTGGCTCCTGGCCGAAGAGAGGCAAATCGGAAAGTGATCGCTGCTGTGAAGTTCATCGGCCCTCCTAAGTAAAATCCAATCGAGCATCAGGAGATCAGAGAAACAGATCGATAGGCGTGAGGGAACCAGTCAGTACATGAAAGTAAGTAGGTTCACCGTTGTTACAAATTCCAAAGTCCAAATCTTCTACCAGCGACGCCGGCAAGGTGCCCTTCGCATTGGTCAAAGAATCACCCCAGAGAGGATATCGCCCATTAAGGTCGCCGAGTAGAAGAAATGGACGGAGAAGTTGGCTAAGTAAAGACACCAAATCATCTTGAGAAACTGTATCATTCGGAGAAAGGCACAATGAACATTTCGTATATCTCCTCTCCAGGTAAAGCTCAACAGCAACGACGTGGAGAAGAGAACGGAGAGGGAAGTGGGTAAAAGGGACAGAAAGGCGAGTATACAGAATACACCCACCATGATGACCGCCCACATGGAGACGAGGAATGAATGCCGCAAAACTCCTGGGAGGGGAAGGAACGACTCCACCACCATCATCTGCAGACACACACAAACTGGTAAAACTTCAATTAAAAGAACCTGAAGTTCCTTCCTCAATCCACGACAGTTCTAATGTACTGTAAGATGGATGCGAGCACCCTACTTAAAATGGCTCCCAATTTTGTGAGAGACATATGCAACTTTTCCCGCGAAGTTCTTAGGACCTGACTAGATGGAGACGGGTCAGGTGGCATAACAGGAGTCTTCGAGATCTTGAAGGACCCGTAGGTTTCCCTTCATCCCGAACTGGTGGAGTCGAGGTAGAAGCACCCTTCGGTGTCCGGGGCGCGCTCTTCCTGGGAGTGTCCCCAGAAACGGCAAGGAGGGGCACCGACCTCCTTCGAGGCAACAAAGCCGGGAATTTCCAGCGCTGATGGTGTAGTCTCCATAGAAGACACCCCGAACACCCTGGTGACAAGGTGCTTCATAGGAGGCTCCTCGGAGCCGGCAGATTTGTTCAAACAGACGATCCCTTTCAACGGCGTAGTCTTTTGAACCTCCCGCTTAACTCCTACCCCACACCAAAGAAACATGTTTCCCACCAAGGAGCTTCAGTTCCAGAGGCGGATTTACGGGGGGCAAGGGGGCGATCGCCCCCAAACCATGAGGCCTCTAAACCTTAACGGTAAAGAAAGTGAAAGAAGGGGGTCGAAAACATAAAGAAGAGACAATACAAAATTAGAGTGAAGCATCCTATAAAAATATAATCGATGTTGCTTTCCACCATATTTGTCAGCTGGGAAAAAATTGGTCAAGGCTTAGGCGTGAAAAATGAGCAGATCAGAATTTTGATGTTACGTTTGGTACTTGGCTATGTCTCTTGTAATTTGTAACTCTTGTGTATTATTTAGGGCACAGATGCTGAACAAAATGTGTACATGAATACATAGAGTTTTAATTTCATATTGATATCGTATAAGTAGGGATGCATGCATTGAGGTAGGCTGGTATACTAGGCGAAAGAGTGCATATAGGGGCACATTGATGTTCAAAAGTGAGCCATTTAATATAATGTATATTTTTCTTTAATTGCCCCTAATAATGATGCTTAATAAAATAGTAATGTAAATGTTGTTGCGTTAATTTTATGCCTCACTGGAGCTTACTGTCATCTTAAGGAATTGACTTTTTTTTACCAAAAATAGATATCTTTCTGCATTCTTTATAGGCACAACGAATATGTGATAAACGTTGCCAGATCTATCACACCAGTTGCATGCCACTGTATTATAATCTCAGGTTCTGGAAGGTGACCGCCTCCACCCCTAAAAAAAATTGTGCTCTGGATCCGCCCCTGAGCAGTTCCAAGGCAGACTCAACTTCCAGATGAAAGGAAACGAGGAATATACCGGTCTCCATGCACGGCAAACACATGGGAAGCTGGAAGATATTGTCCAAAGCCTCCTAGGAAGTCTTATCATAAAGTTTCATTTCATTGGTAAATGTTCATGCAAAAATTGACTCGCAGTGCCCTATGAAGTGATTACTAGCGGATTTACGGGGCGGCGGAGGTCAGCCGCTCCCCCTTTTGTCAATTTGGCTCCCTTTTTGGTCAATCATGGCGCCCTTTCCAAATGCTTTACTTTTTATAATATTTTTTTTAATTATCTAGTTATCTAATCCATCTGTTCAAAGTATTACCTGAATCTGAAAATAAAAACCCACTCTAATAGGCAGAGTTTATTTCCACAACAGTTTCGATGCCCACTGGCATCCTCCTCGGGTGGATACAGAAAAACGAATGAACCAAAACAAGAGGGAAAAACAGTCCAGGGACCGACCGTTAAGAAATTCGCACCTAGGTTAGATCCCATTCTCCCGACACCGGAAGGGCATTTTCATTAAAGGGACCCGCTTATAAGTACATTCGCACAAATTTAAAACTATCTTCCTGTTCTAAACATACAGATTCTATTATTTTTTTTTACATAATTTACATTTATTATTAAATTTATTACATTTAATATTGCATTATTATTTATTACAGAAATTATAAATTTATTATTACATTGGTTATTACATTGTTGTTTATTATACAGAACTTATAAACCGAAAAACGAATGAAAAAAGCCGATTAGGAAACAATCCAGAGACCATTGAGAAATTCGCACCTAGGTTAGATACCGTTCTCCCGACACCGGAAGGGCATTTTATTACAGGGTCCCGCTTATAAGTACATTCGCACAAATTAAAACTATCTTCTTGTTCTATACATACAGATTCTAATATTTTGACATAATTACTGCATTTATTATTGCATTTACATCTTTTTTTTTAACATTTATTATTATTACCTTTACCCTAATTATTTTTCCCTCTTGTTTTGGTTCATTCGTTTTTCTGTATCCACCCGAGGAGGATGCCAGTGGGCATCGAAACTGTTGTGGAAATAAACTCTGTCTATTAGAGTGGGTTTTTATTTTCAGATTCAGGTAATACTTTGAACAGATGGATTAGATAACGTCAGTCAAATTAGTTCCAATATTTACTACCAGAAACCTGATCTTTAACTACATTTTAGTAAACGCCTACATTTTAGTAAGCCTGCTGGTGCTTAAAGGGTTAACATATGTATTTTTAATTCCAGTGTATGTAATTATATTTATATATAATAGTGTGTGCCACTTTTAATAACTGTTTGAAATTTTGAGGTGCAATATTCTCATGTGGTGATCTCTGCTACTTTATTGACGAATATGAAGTTTTAACCCATTCTGAAAATATTTGACCTCGGATCGGGGGCATTGAAATTTTGACCCCAGACTGTGACGTAATCAGACCGATTTTTCATATGTATTTGGCCATAAAATCTTTATTTATCAACCGATTCGAATGATTCTGATGTCAATTGATGCAGAATTGGAAATACTTTCTTTTTCATACCAAAACAGTAGCTTTTACTATAATTGTTTGGTCGAAAACTCAGGTAATCTATAAAAATTAGACAAATTTGGTGCAATACAGGAGACATTGTGGGTGTGACCGCCACCCTGAAGCATCATCCCAGATCAGCTTCGCGGCAATAGGCCCATCTGAAAAGCATAATAATAAGAAATAGGCTTATTCCGATGGGTGGGAACAATTTTGAACATGTCAAAGTTGAAATAAACCTTTCACAGAAACGGAATGAAAAGTCAAAATTGTCAATGACATGATCAAAACCCCATTTTTTTTTTTTTTAAAGCATACAAAAGTAATATAAAAAACATTCCTTTGAACCCTCCTTGCCAGTTTATTGCCAATTCGATTGCCGTCGAAAACCCTGAAAAAGGAGAAATTGTTAATAATAATTCATAATATTAACCCAGATTAAATACTGAAAATATTTTAATGCATGAAACAGTATATAGAACACTCATCTTTTATTTTTTCAAGTAGTTTCGCAAACTGCTCTTCTTGTAGATGTCTGGAAGAAGGCGTCTTTCATTTTCAACAAGTTGAAGGAAGAAATGGCGTTGCTGTTCATTAATGGTGAGGCTCTTAGCATAATCTTCAATAAGTTTCACCCCCTTTCAGCCAAATCGTTTCTTACCTTCATGTCTCCCACGTAAGAAGCTAAGCGAATATAGTCCTCGTGCAGTGGCGTACTAAGGGGGGTGCGAGTAGGGCGGTCCGCCCTGGGTGACAGCCAGGAGGGGGGTGTCATCGGGAGAGTTGAAATACCAGTACAAGTTTTCAAACCAAATGAAAAATTCGCCAAAGTAAGAAAAAAAATTTAAAATGTTCAAACTATTACAACAGCTTAATGTTAATTTCCACTGTAAAATAAATTTTTATTTTTATTGGCAATACAAAATTTACAAACGAAAAATTAAATATTTAATAAAAATTACATTGAAAGGCGAACGTTTGTTGACGTTTTAGTCATCAGTTTGTTGAGCATAGCCAGCTGGCTGCAACTGACATTCCAAGTCTTGTTCACTTGACACTGTGACTATGCTGGCTATGCTCAACAAACTGATGACTAAAACGTCAACAAACATTCGCCTTTCGATGTAATACATGAGGTATGTTTCATTAAATAATTATGATAAAGCATAAAGTGCCGGTGTTTATAACAATATCATGGTACTTATACCAGTGTCCAGTAATTTTTGACAATGTGGTATCATAGTGATGTTTAAGTGTTTATAAATGATAATTAATGATAATAATAATGATAATTAATTGTCTCTGCTTGTCTGGATTGATAATCTGATAACTCAATGGGTATCTGGTTGGAAAAAGTTTGAGAACCACTTGTTTGAAGCTTTTCTGTTGTAATAAATTTTTTTACTTCCTTATTTACTGGATATACTGTTAATTTTCATTTTGTCAGTGGTCTAGTTATTTGTAAGTAATGCTCATAGTTTTCTGCTTTTTTAGGAGTCGTGTTTGCACTTAACCCCCACCCCCAAAATAATAATAATAATCACAGACAATTTGTTCAGTTAATGTATTTCAAGTCATAATAGTTCATGCTTGTTATGCATGTTCATGCTTTACACCTTTTGATTTTAAATTTTGCAGAAAACATCCACTATGAAGCGAAATCGACCCAGTGGATTCCAACAAAGAAAAATGAAGAAGGCATGAGAAGAGGTGGCTCAGGCAATGTCCGGATCAATTTTGAAGTATGTGACGTCTTCAACATCAAGTGCAATAGGAGAAAGTCCTGAAGATATTCAGCCTGGTGAATCTGAAGGGCAAATACAAGAAGCATCTTCACAAGAGGATTCAAATGAGAGAGAGCAAGGATTGGAGGATGGCAATTCATCTTCTAAAAGCAGTAAAACTGATGAAGAGGAAGGAAACGCCAGCAGAAGTCCACACCAACAGGAGGAAGACTCTGATGAAGAAGAGGAGACGGATAGATTTTCAATTTATTCTGATGTCGCTGCTTGGCCAATCCCGGTTCCAAATGACTTGAGAGTTGATCTTATTAAGAGGGGAAGTGAACCCTTCCAAAATAGGGATGGACCTTTTAGTACAGTTCAAAGACAAGGAAAGAAATCCAAAGGGAAGAGTCGACAGCTGATCACTGCATGGTTCTATAAGGCTCTGCCAAATGGCGAGAAAGTTTTGAGAACATGGATGGTTTACTTTCCATCAAAAGAAAGTTTGTTTTGTTTTTGCTGCAGACTGTTTGCTCTTGATGACAAAGGAATTGGAACATCCAGCCTTTTCACTCACTGGGTTTCAAGCATGGTGGAAGCTAAACCTAAAGGTGTCTAACCATGAGGCTTCTGAGCAGCATCTCTCATGCCTGGAGAAATGAAAGACCTTGGGAGCAGGGTTGAAGTTTCAAAAAACCATTGATCAAGTTCATCAAGCAACAATGGACAAGGAGAGAAAGAAATGGAGGGATATTTTACATCGCCTCTTGGACGTAACCTTGTTTCTGGCTCACCAGAATCTTCCTTTTCGTGGTCACAAAGAGGACATGTCATCAGCAAACAAAAGAAACTTCATGGAATTGGTAGAGTTGCTGTCAAATTATGATCCAGTTTTAAAAGAACATTTTGTAGGGATTAAGCATTCTATTCCATCTGGGAGGAGAGTGGCTTCGTATTTATCTCCAAAGATTCAGAATGAGTTCATTGAGTTTTTCCAAATTGAAATTGATAAAAAATTTATTTCGCTCAACCATGAGTCAGACAAGATTGACAAATCTGGCTTTACTTTCAATTGAACATGAATATGCAAAGGTGAATTTTGATGAGGTCATTGATCAATTTGCAGAAATTAAGGCTCGAAAGCAGAGACTGTGAATCCTATCTATTTACCTTTGAAGAATAGGCTGAGCGTTGAGGCTGGATTTCCTGTTTTTTGTATAAAATAAAATGCAGTATTACCTGTTCACTGAATTTTTAATGTCCTGCATTTTTCTTATTTCCAATTTGCTTATGACAGTACTGTACTGTTTAAAAATCTACTTGCAAACATAATATATTTTTCTGTGTTTTAAATTTTAAAATTATTTATGGGGGGTGCCAAAGGAAGGATCCGCCCCGAGTGCCAAATACTTTAGGTACGCCCCTGTCCTCGTATTTCTTCCATTCTTCTACTGGTCTCCTCAACCAATCCCCATTTTATTTAAAGAGCCTTAGAAACTGCCATGATTTTGGACCAGCAAGGTCGGAAACTTGGTTCCTTCCCTGAATATAGGGAAGACTGGATGGCCAGTTTTCATGTCATAAATCTTTTTCTCTGACTTTTTTAAGGCATTGGCAATTTTAGCCTTCTCTGTATTGTTGACCTTGTGTGAAAATAAGAAGAGTGGTATCACTTTTTCCACAAAGTACCACATTTGCCTATCAAGGGTTTTAAGACCTGTACCTGCCACTTCACTGTTATGTTTTTCATAGGTTTTCAGATCGTGATATAAGCTTAAATCATTAAAAGAAGAATCTGCGGCGTTGTCTGAATGTAGCCATGCTTTAGCGTAGAAAATGCATTAAAAAGACATATCTGCTCAAGCATTTTCATCATATTCTCATCGTAGCCAGCCTGGTATCCAAAAGCATACATTTTATAGGTATACAGGATTGCAGACATCCATCGTGCACGATGAGCTGCTCCTGGACGGGCCAACGAACTCCTTTTGGGGGTACTTCACCTAAAATTTGGATTGTCAACTCAGCGCATTCTCGATAATCACCACGTTTGAATGCATTCTCAGTCAGCAAATCGGTTAATGTATCTAAGACTTCTTGCCGTTTAGATCTTAGCTTTCTGTCCTTGAGTTTCAGTGTTCTGAAATCTTTTATGCTTGTGTCAATGCCTTGCCACTTTTCCTCCCGGAACTCTTTGAAAATTTCATAATCTGGTGAAGTGCTTCCTCCAAATATTTCTACAAACACACTGTTGAGTATCCGCTAGGGTGACACTTATTTTCGAAAGTTTGAATTTTTATCGGGACGGGCGCGTTTCTGGTTCCATTTTGTCAAAAAATATCGTGTGTAAAATATTTTTGAAATAAAACAATATTTAGAACTGCCTCAATACGGTCAAAGTTGTATATTTTCTCGAAAAGTAGAAATTTTAGATCATGATGTTCTATGCCTCTAGCAAATAAATATCACTTCTAGTTTGTTCAAGCTACTAATCTTGACCTAAAACATATAACTGGACTTCATACTTTCAACTCTAGGTCCCCCTCAACTCGAGTATTAGCCCCTCAAGGGGGGGGGGGGGTATCATGGGCGCCCATCTCCCTCTCATTGTTGCCTACTTTGCAGAGGTCACGGTGGACTTGCGGGCGGTTGGGAAGTCACAGCGGTGCTTCTCGACCACTTGTAAGAGGAACTGCCTTTGGTCTTCACTCTTGGTAAGGGCCAGGTTGAAAGACTGCATCAACGCCACCCCGCGCTCCGCGAAGTCATTGACAACTTGAAGGGCCTGGACTCGGCGGGATGCGGCGATGAAGGCTGGGTCCGTCCGCCACTCCTCCGGATCCTTGAGCAGGAAGGCGGTGCTGATGTCCAGAACCTTGAAGAACTCCTTTGATGTAGTCGTTGTGAACTTGGCCAATGTATTGTTGGCGATTGAGGCGGTGGACAGGTCCACATTGATACGCCGCGGGGGATCCTCCGATCCTTCCTCTTCTTCCATCGCTTTAATCATCTCCCGCTTTGTCGCCAAGTCGATACCCTCGTCGAAGATGGCCAGGGTGACGAGGCGCTCGCTCAAGTACCATAGGTGCCTGGCGAAGACTGTCGCCGTCGCCTTGGCCACCGCTGAGTCCGGATAATAGACGAGGGCCTTGAGCAGCGCGAGGTCCGCGGCTGGGGCCGTTGCCGGGAGCGGCGCTTTGTACCAGGCCGTCACGTAGATGGACACGGCGAAGATGGTGAATCGCCGGATTCCAGCCGCTTCGCCTGACGACATCTGAAACTGTTCCCGGAACAGGAACAGTTTGATGGCATAGATGACTTTTGCCATCCAGCGCGCGCGATGGAAGGCGCTGGGACGAGCGAACCGGGCACCCCGCTTGTTCGGATTGCCCAGCACAATTACAGAGAGCTCCAGAAGTTCCCTGTAGTCATCACGTGGATGTTGACCGTCGAGGAGGCGGCTGAATTCGATCAGCAGGTCGTCGCGGGCGTCCTTCAGGTGCTGCGGCATGGTTCCATCCTCGAAGGGCTTCGCTTTGGTTTGATCGATGAAGTCCCACTGGGCGGCGAATCGTTTGAACAGGAGGATGTCAGGACCAGTAGAGGGACCGAGGCACGCCGTGAATGCCTTCTCGCACACCAGTTCGTGGATGTGGTGGCGGCAAGCCAAATGAAGCACTGTCTTCTCGAGTTTCTGCTCAATGATATAGCAAGCTCCTCCTGAGAGTCCTGTGTTTGAGGCGGTGGTGTCAAAAGAGAGGGCACAGATCCGTCCCTTGATGTCCCAATCCTCGAGGGCAGAGAGGACGGCTTCCGCCATGGCGCGGCCGGTGCCGTCGGGGAGGCTGGGCACAGCCAGAAGCTTGTCGACGTTCTCCCCAGACACCAGAACTGGAAGGCGATCTTCAGCAGGGCCTCCGTCAGCCGCTGGTACGATTTTCCCGTCCCAGTGAACGGTCAGCGGCACAGTAGGATGGAAGGCTGCCTTCATTTCCGCTGCTGCCATAGCACGGAACTTTGCTCGGTCGCGGCGGGAGGATTCGCGGTTCAAGACCAGCTCCTCAGGGTCGTGGCCCAAGCTCCTCGCAGCCGCCGACAGCAAAAAAACACCTTCTCGGTCGGTAAGTTTCGTCCGATCCATCGCTGCGGAGAGATCAGGGGTGATCATCTTTTTCGACGCGCGGAATCGCTTGGGTGGTAAAGGGGTCGTAGATGCTTCTGCATTCGACGTGGACGGGCCCGGGAGAGAGAGCTCTTCCTCTTCTTCTCGGCGACGACGCCGTGTCGGTGATCGAGTCGGGCTGCTTGCACCTGAGCTGGAGCTCGATGCCAGTTCGACGAGTTCTTCTCGGCTCTCTCTGTTCGCCCTTTCATCATCTTGCCGGCGGCTCCTTTCCGCTTCCTGTCTCCTCGCACGCTCCTCCTCAGTGTGCAGCGCAGCGTCATGTCACGTGTGGAGGAGATGCGGCCGCGCCGCACCTCGGCCCTTTGTCCCGTCAGGAACTCCCTGTCCTCTTCGATTGTGATCATCGACATCGCCTGTTCGTGTGCGATGTCGAAGAGGCGGTCAAGGGATGAGAGGAACTCGGCCTCGTTCCTGATTTGGGTCACAGTGCGCCGTTTCGAGTTCTTGTTCAGAGCCCGCCACTTCTCGTACATTCGGAGAACCTTGTCCCTTGCGCGTTGGTCTTTCTGCGTAGGAATACGGGACCGCTCCCAGAATTCCTTGACTGCGGTCACTGTCTCAGCGGCTGCTTCCTTGATCGGCTTCTTGACGTCAAGGTGAAGGTGGAAAAAGTACTGAAGCGCCTGCTTTCCCGTAGGCAGCATGCTTCCTGTGATGCTGTGGTCCATGGTCCCCAGGAGATAGACTGCTGTTTTAGATCTTGTTGCCGAAGCCATCACGTCGTTTCAGAACTCACTGAAAAAGAGAATGAAACACTGTTAGTGTTGGCAAAACTCGTCCCAACCCATTTTCTACTTAGAATAACATGTTCTTTCGCCTGTATCAATATTTGGATAAACTCGTGTTACACCCTGTATAATACCTCATTTTAGTCTTCTGTACACCAGTGCGGAAGACTAAACCAACGACTCTGACCGTCCGTCTGTCTGTGTGTTATCATTTTTCAACTCAGAAACTACAGCAGCTATCGAAACGAAAACTGACATGATAACAGAATGCCATGAGTACTTTTCGACAAAAAGTATAAACTTTGACCTCGTTGAGGCAGTTCTAATTATTATTTTATTTCAAAAATATTTTACACACAATGTTTTTAGACGGAATGACACCAGAAATGCGCCCGTCCTGATAGAAATTCCCAAAAAATGAAAAACACCCCAAATAAGTGGCACCCTAGTATCCGCTCATATAGGTGATGCCGACAAGCAAGCCATAATACTTTCCTACATAGATATTCTTCAAGTCTCTTACAGGCTCCAGTATAGCCCTGAGTTGGAGCTTGTAGTGTCAAAAACAAACCCAATAACATGGCACTCTAAGTTCCACTTTTTATCATATCAAAAGTTTCAGTAGCCTGCGACTCGCCACTAGTATTTGGGATTTCAGGAATGGCTAACAGCTTGCCCTCTTTGGCATTTGGGGCACCCGATACCAGCACGGCAAGTCTTTCCGATTTGCTCCTGCTTTATCTTATCACTTACTGTCCCAGTGGATGACTGAGAAAGGTGGGGCAATAAAATCCTCTTTTATTTGTATTGATGTTGATCTCGAACCATCTCTGCTGCACATTTGGCAGAACTTTTAGATAAGGCCAGCTTGCTTGGATCCATTCCACAAGCAGAGGCTATTGCTGCGTCATTGCTGTCCTCTGTCCCAAAGAGATGTTAAGGCAATCTGCCATGGAGGATATGTTTTCAGAACGAAAATTTTGTGCTTTTGGGTGTTTTTTAGGAACGGTGAATCGTCATCATTATCGTTGTCACTGCTGGATGCTGATGAAGAAGAATTGGCTTTCGATGGTGTTTCAAGTGCTTGGAATTTCTGCAGTGTCCTTTCTTTTTCTTCTCTTTCAAATTTTTTGTAGCTTTCCTTTCATGTTATATTTTTCACTACTTTTTTCTCGTAACTTTTGTCAACATTTCCCAGACAATATCTTCTCTCTGTCCTTTGATCTTGAGAAATGTTATGTCTATCATTTTTTATTTTCATCTTTAAGCTTGTCTTTTTTTATCTTATCTAAGGCATCACTGGCCGCGATATCAAATAATTTCTCAACTTCCTTAGAAAGTCTTTTTGTTTTTGCTCAAAATTAGGTTTACTTCTGTTATGAGCTAGTGAAGAATGCTCTTTTATCAAATCTTTGAGTTTGGCTTTAGGCAGAGGATTCTTTATTACATTTTTGGTAGGAATGCTTGCCATATCCCAGACAACCTTCACTTTCCTCAAAGCATCACAATCACTTCATCCTGAGAAGCATTTTGGTATTCTCCTCGAGTTAAATAAATAAAATACTTCAACACATCACCATTGGATGGCAACACACTGCCTTACTAGTTTTTATGTCAGTCAAAAGTTTTCCAATAATAAGATCACTAGAATCATCACTGACATTTACTTCACTTCACCTTACCGAATAAGTATTATTATCCATAGTCTGAAAAGAAGTACAATAAAAGATCTGAAAAGAAATACAAAAACATTAATAATTAAAATGCATTAATAACTACTAATAACAATTAATATTAATAAGTACAATAACATTAATAACTAAAGAACTTTAAATTCTGAATCAATTAACACAAGAATCATTCGAATCGGTTAATAAATAAGGATTTTATGCCAAATACATATGAAAAATCGGTAATGATCGTCACAGGCTGGGGTCAAAATATCAATGCCCCGATCCAGGGTCAAATATTTTCAGAATGGGTTAAAATTTCATATTCGCCAATAAAGTAGCAGGGATCACCACATGAGAATATTGCACCTCAAAATTTCAAACTTTTATTAAAAGTGGCACACTCTAATATATAATGAAACATTATTTTGGCGCAATTTTTACGTATGTAAAGGTCCGCCCCCAACCCTTTTCGAAAATCTTAGATCTGCTTCTAGAAGTGATATATACAAAATGCAAATTCCATTGACAATTTTTCTGGTCAGTCTGCACCATATAGTTCAGGTCGGGTAGATGTCGGTCTGAAATGGATCCTAATTTTGGCCCCATGTTTTCCAAATGAAATGTAAATAACGTCCAGATAAAAGGAAATCCAGACAACATAACTTTCCACTGCTTCCCAGAAGATAAATCTTTGGTACGTGGTAAATAGTTGTAGTAAGTTGTAGATTTAATTTTATATCACACCTCATGAATGACATGATAAGACTAGTAAACTTTGATACTGTCTCTCGGTCCCAGTCCCAAAACGAGAGGGCAGTGACAGCACTTCGTCTGGACCCTCCATTGTGTCCCCCATGGCATGGGTTGCCCTGTCCAGTACAGCACACTTCATCGGGACTAGTGTGGCCACTCCTTGAAAAATTTTACTACTGTAGAACTTGAAAAATCCTTTGACAAAAACAATCAGTATAAATGTGTATTGCAACCTGTTTTTTTATTTTAATTTAAAGTTCTAATGAAAATAACCATACAGTAACAGATTAGCAGTACCTTGAAAATTTTTTATCCATCTAGAAAAAGTCTCATGCATGTCTTTAAAATTTTATTTTTCATGAGTGGCAACGCTGATCGGGACACGCAATCTCCACCATCACGGAAAGGTGGCTGACCACGCGTCTTTTTGTAGAATTCAAAGTTAGTTTTCATCTGAGATATTTAAAAAAAACAATGGCGACTTTAAGTCGATTTTGATGAATTAATATTGGCCACATTCCAAAACTTGAAAAAAAAGTAAGTAGCAGACATTGGTAGAGTTACAAAAACTGTTATATCCGGGGCCGCCGAAAGGGCGGGGAAGCCGGGTTAAATCCCCGGGCCCGGACTTCTAGGGGTCCCGGAAAGAGGGGGGATAAAATCTAAAAATATTAATAAAGCAATTGATTAAATAACAGAAGGGAAATATAATTAATGAACATACATTTTATAGAGATTACACTGGTCAACACTCATTTTATTGCCAATCATATTAGAGTGAATTTGGGGTAACTTTGTGGTGCTGATTCCGAATATGACATCGGTTTTGCTAGATTGGCTCTAATTTATGAGATAATTGGTACCCCATTGAAACATGTAAAAATGCAAAAAATTTAATGTTCAGGCGGAGCCTACTTACAAATCGCATTGAAATTGTCTCAAATCATACAAAAGTAAACGCATGAAATACATAATGGCATTTTATTCGGTCTCACCATCTAGAATGTTCCGGTAATTTCCCATATGCACGCGTTATGGTTACGTTTCCTATTAATTGAGGGTATTCATTATCTCAAAAACTAGAGCCAAATCGGAAAAACTACTTTCATTTTGGAATTCAGCAACCCCAAAATACCCTAAATTCGTACGAATTTCCTTGGCAACGAAAAAAAAATGTTTTTTTGTTGACCTGTGTTATCATAGTCAAACTGAAACATAAAATATCTGCGGTCCACCAATGCCCAAGATCGACTGACAGATCTGGGAACCATTGTAATTGAAAGCCAGTTAGCCCGTACTTTAAATTTCATCAGATTCATTTACCACTTTGCTAGAGAGAAGGCAAAGAAAGTACACTTCTAATTATGAAAATCTTGTAGTAAACAATTGTCTTGCCTGCATGGACTGGTATTGCATTTGTAAATTGTATGGTAATAGAATTAATATAATTATTCGAAAAATAAAATAGTCATTTTCTTCTCAGTTGTTTATTCATACTGTATGTTTTGAATAGTAACTTGGACATATAATCAGTTTGCTTGTTATGTACACAAAAAACATTCATAATTAAATACTGAGTAAACAGGGGGGCCCATATACCAATCCTTCCCCGGGGCAGCTCTCGTCGGCCCTGGTTATATCACTGTCGTGGAAATTTGGTTGACATATAAACTTTTTGGGCAACTTTCCTGTTATACTTTTAACATAATAACATAATAAGCGGATATTTTTGTTAAAGGTGGTATAGGCTAGTGAGTTGTTATTATTTCAGGATTCTTGTAGTTCAAATTCAGTGTTGCATAGAGTAGGTTAATTAATGCTGTGTTATTTTTTCCAAGCGCTTCTTGTAGTGTACTAAGTTTGTATTCTTTTTAAATTGTTCTCGAAACATACAAATTTTTATACAATACATTTTTTTCACAAGGTCTGTCCTAAATAGTACACCTTAAATATGGGGCTAGACTTTGCCTTCGTTCATTAGTTCATGATCTATTCCAACTTAACTGTATTTGTTCTGCACAGGTTTAGACCAAGTTTACATATATCATTTTCAAATTTAACACGATCTTGAACATTGTTTGCCACTGATTGCCTAGATCCAGTGGCGGTTTCTCATATGGGCAATATGGGCAGCCGCACAGGGCGGCATTTGTGGAGGGGGCGGCATGAGCGCCTGCAAAAAAAATAAAAATAAGAATAAATAAATAAAGAAATAAATAAAAATAGTTTATTTATGGCAGTTGTGCAATTTAATTTGTATTTTTCCTGTTCATAGTATCATAATTACATTCTCTTAAGTGAGTTATTCTATTTACGTGATGAAGGATTTGTAAAATTCAGAAATTTGAGTCTTTGTTTTGGTTCTGAAGTTCCAACAATTAGTCCAATAAAAAGTTATTTTGTGAAAGAGTTATGTCTGTCCTTTATTTTGGGGGGATTCGAATGTGTGTGTGTTGGCGAACAGGGGGGGGGGGGGCGCTGAAGGTGAGGTTCGCCCAGGGCGTCATGTAAGCTAGGACCGCCACTGCCTAGATCTGTTAGTACACTTAGCCCCTAGGCTAAGTTACTCACTTTATTTAATCCACAGAATTAGCACTAGGTAGCTCATATCTTTAAGAGGGAGGATTTATTGTTGGGTTCCAAATTTAAAGATGTTATAAATGTTGTCCGACGGATTCACCCAACGAATTCGTACGCATACGGTAATTTTGTACGACCCAATGGATTCGTACACAATGGAAAAATGTCGTAACTGCACCTAACCTAACCTACAGATGTGTATAAAGTAATGCGAGTGAAGAGGCAAATCTAATTTGAACTGGTTTGAACTAGTTTCGTAACGAAAGTGAAGAGACAAATCCGATTTTCAACACCTCTTATAAACCTTACTATGGAGTATACAGTTGTTATAAAGTATTCTTACCTGGTTGGGTTTTATGAAAAAACTATATAGGGCTATGGGTTGATTGCCTGTGCCCTCATCCGTTGGAAATTTCCAGCAGACTTCAGTGGAGGGTTACCGACAAAAGCCCTATGCTTTTTCGTTAGAGAGTTATGAATATGTAGGTCTTTAAAAGGACCTCTTTATATTTAATTGATTACGGTAATTTTAGCGTCGGGATTTTAAATGCCTATATTAGAATGAAAATGAAATTGTCCCACCGTAATTTTGCTGGGTCCTTGGTTTGCTTCGATGTAGGGCGTTACGATCATTTTCGGTGTCGGGTCGCCACGATGGAGTTACGCGACGAATTAACTTGATGTAATTAATATAGGCAGTCACAATATAAACACTTTTAGGGATAGGCCTATCCTGAAGTTTATCATAAGGAATTCACTCAGAACTTTAGGGAAGACAAAAGCACATCCTCCCTGTTTAAAGCGTTCGCTGTAACATAAACAGCCCTGAGGCCACTCCTTTGATATATCTTCATATTTCAGTATAAATTGCTGATTTGGCAAAGGTTGTTGACTCTTTCTCTCTTGTATTTTACATGAGTTAAAAAATGGAAAATTTTGTTCACGTGAAATAAATGAATGTTTCTCGTGGTTATGCAGAATCGACGCCTACATACGGTTTCTATGTATGTATGGCAATCATTTCATTCCCATTAGGCTATGTCGCCAATCCCGAGCCAATTTTGTATAGATATTTAATTCAATTAATTAATAATTTATATTTAATTATGAAATAAAGGTACCACATACGATACCATGTTGTAAGCGCGTATAGTTTTTCCATATACTGGGGGGGGGGGGGGGCCGGAGAAAAATTTGTATGTTATAGATCAAATTTTTTGATAAACTGTGTGTTTTAAACCATGTGAAATGGATTGAAAAGAATGAAATAGGAATTTAGGAAGAGAGAGGTTACTCAAGATCAATTTAAATATAAAAGTTCAAGAGGCCAACTTCTCAAGTTTAGTTAAAGTTATGTCAATCAGTTTGACTCCCTTTAGGTATAGGAAATTTATGGAATTAAAGTAAAGTTATTAAGCATTTTAACTTTGCTCAATTTGTGTAAGGTTTATAAGTCACCAGTCTTAATTTTTTCTTGTAAAAGTTTTCTGGCTTTCAAAGCAGTCTTTCTTTGAGGCCTGTCTGGTTTAGTCTGAGTTACATCAGGTACATTGAGAGGTTCCTCCCCAATAGTATCCTGATCCATCCTTTGGGGTAATGGTTCTAATTTAGCCCCACACTCCAAAGGGTATAGTAATGTGATATCTCTGGTGGTTTCACCAGTTGCTGTTTTCAGTTTTACAACCCTGGTAACTTCGTCTTCACCAGTTTTGAGTTCCAAGACTTTTCCCATTGACCAATGTTGTCTTGGTGTCTTGTCATGTATCAACACAATGTCCCCAATTTTGACTGAATCATTCCAATTTTGTTTTGTTAATTGTTTATGTCTTTCTCTAAGACTTGTTAAGTATTCTTCTTTCCATTTTGTTATAAATTGAGTTTTGATTTGTGTCAAATGTTGGTATTTTGTGTTGAGTTCTTTGTGTCTTTTGTTATTTGTTCATTTAATTTAGGAGAATTTAAAAGAGTTTGTACTGTATTCAAACCTCCTACCACTTCAGACTAGTCAATACCCGTAGTTTTAGTGGAGTAAATGTTACTTCTTCACAGGTAGATCTGGAGGGCTTGGGGCTTTGAATCCTGTACTGTCTTTGTGTTGTTTGGTCTCTGGCCAAGGGAGGCCACAAGACCCATGTTGTTTGGTCTCTGGCCAAGGGAGGCCTCAAGACCCTTGTTGTTTGGTCTCTGGCCAAAGGAGGCCACAAGACCCTTGTTGTTTGGTCTCTAGCCAAAGGAGGCCACAAGACCCCTGTTGTTTGGGCTATGGCCAAGGGAGGCCACAAGACCCTTGTTGTTTGGGCTATGGCCAAGGGAGGCCACAAGACCCTTGTTGTTTGGGCTATGGCCAAGGGAGGCCACAAGACCCCTGTTGTTTGGGCTATGGCCTAGGGAGGCCACAAGACCCCTTGATGAATGGGTTGGGCTATGGCCGAGGTAGGCCATCAGCCTTTTGATGAATTTGTTGGGCTATGGCCAAGGGTAGGCCATCAGCCGTTTGATGAATTTGTTGGGCTATGGCCAAGGTAGGCCAAGCCGTTTTGATGAATTTGTTGGGCTATGGCCAAGGTAGGCCGAGCCGTTTTGATGAATTTGTTGGGCTATGGCCAAGGTAGGCCATCAGCCCTTTTGATGAATTTGTTGGGCTATGGCCAAGGGTAGGCCATCAGCCGTTTGATGAATTTGTTGGGCTATGGCCAAGGTAGGCCAAGCCGTTTTGATGAACTTGTTGGGCTATGGCCAAGGTAGGCCATCAGCCCTTTTGATGAATTTGTTGGGCTATGGCCAAGGTAGGCCATCAGCCCTTTTGATGAATTTGTTGGGCTATGGCCAAGGTAGGCCAAGGCCCTTTGAAATAGTAGTTTGGGCTATGGCCAAAGTAGCCATAAAACCCTTTAGAGTAGAGTAGTTTGTTTGTATGTGTCACTGTCTAACCATATAAATTTTGGCACAAAATTATGTGCACAGAATCAGAGCGCAGCAATAAAAGCTTTTACTCTCCGATCCTTGGTTATGTTTAGACAGGTTGTTGTGTTTGAGACACATGGAAAGAGTAGTGTGTGTGTGTGTGTGTGTGTGTGTGTGTCATTCCTCCGAATCCAGTTGGTCTTCAAAACTTGGATTCACCACTCCAATGAAGTCAATACCCGTAGTTGTGAATGAGTAAATGTTGTGTATGATTGTATCCTACAGGTAGGTCTGGAAGGTTTGGGGTTTTGAAGGAATCCAATCTGTTTGCAAGGAATGTATGTGTCTGTTGATGAAATCTGTTGTGATTCTTCCTTTAAAAGAAGAATTGGATGTTTGGAGTCGTATGTATATATTTATATACTGTACCGTACGTATGTGTGTAAATGTGTATTGTGTTATAGGGTTTTATTTTGGGGTTTTGTGTTAGGTTAACCAATTTGGCTGAGTAAAGATCCTCAAATTTTGCATTTGAGACCTTTATATCAAGCCTTGTCTGTTTTATGCCTATATGTCAAATAGGACTTAGAATAGGTTGTGCCTATATGTCAAATAGGACTTAGAATAGGTTGTGCCTATATGTCAAATAGGATTTGGAATGAGTTGGCCTATATGTCAAATAGGACTTATGCCTACATGTCAAATAGGACTTAGAATAGGTTGTGCCTATATGTCAAATAGGATTTGGAATGAGTTGGCCTATATGTCAAATAGGATTTGGAATGAGTTGGCCTATATGTAAAATAGGACTTATGCCTACATGTCAAATAGGACTTAGAATAGGTTGTGCCTATATGTCAAATAGGATTTGGAATGAGTTGGCCTATATGTCAAATAGGACTTATGCCTAGATGTCAAATAGGAATTGGAATAGGTTGGGCCTATATGTCAAATAGGACTTATGCCTATATGTCAAATAGGAATTGGAATAGGTTGGGCCTATATGTCAAATAGGAATTGGAATAGGTTGGGCCTATATGTCAAATAGGAATTGGAATAGGTTGGGCCTATATGTCAAATAGGAATTGGAATAGGTTGGGCCTATATGTCAAATAGGACTTATGCCTATATGTCAAATAGGAATAGATTGGGCCTATATGTCAAATAGGACCTATGCCTATATGTCAAATAGGAATTGGAATAGGTTGGGCCTATATGTCAAATAGGACTTATGCCTATATGTCAAATAGGAATTGGAATAGGTTGGGCCTATATGTCAAATAGGACTTATGCCTATATGTCAAATAGGAATTGGAATAGGGTCACTAATAGGTGTTAGGTGGGTGTAGGTTTGAATTTGTGCAATTGCTTTAGGTCTTTGTGATGTTACAGTTCTGAGTCGAATTTTGTGATGTTACAGTTCTGAGTCGAATTTTGTGATGTTACTGAGTCTTATGAGTAAGTTAAATTGCTGAAATAAATTTTATAACCTACACCACAGGTTCAATTATATATAAATTTAGTGTTTTTAGTTAGGATAGGCCTTGAGTGTAAAGAGTAAGGGCTACTTTAAGAGGTAGGCCTATTATGTAAGGTAAAGTTAGGTGGGCCTACTAAATAGGCCTATGTTGGGGCCTACCAGGTAGGCTTACGTTTGGGCCTATTAAATAGGCTTAGGTTGAAATTTGCCTATTTTTTATAGGACTTAAAATGAGTTACGCCTGTTAAATGAACAAGCCTTTGTTTACGGTTAGTGTAAAGGTAAAGGGATCGGTTCCCAGTTGCATAGGCCACCATATGAAAAAACTATAGTGGGGTTATGGTTGAAATTGGGGTTAGGCCTAATGAGCTAAGCCTAGCCACCGCGTGTGTCAGTGTAAATTTTAGAGGGGTCAGTTCCCCATAAACGGGCCACCATATGAAAAAACCATATAGGGCTATGGGTTGATTGCCTGTGCCCTCATCCGTTGGAAATTTCCAGCAGACCAGTGGAGGGTTACCGACAAAAGCCCTATGCTTTTTCGTTAAAGAGTTATGAATATGTAGGTCTTTAAAAGGACCTCTTTATATTTAATTGATTACGGTAATTTTAGCGTCGGGATTTTAAATGCCTATATTAGAATGAAAATGAAATTGTCCCACCGTAATTTTGCTGGGTCCTTGGTTTGCTTCGATGTAGGGCGTTACGATCATTTTCGGTGTCGGGTCGCCACGATGGAGTTACGCGACGAATTAACTTGATGTAATTAATATAGGCAGTCACAATATAAACGCTTTTAGGGATAGGCCTATCCTGAAGTTTATCATAAGGAATTCACTCAGAACTTTAGGGAAGACAAAAGCACATCCTCCCTGTTTAAAGCGTTCGCTGCAACATAAACAGCCCTGAGGCCACTCCTTTAATATATCTTCATATTTCAGTATAAATTGCTGATTTGGCAAAGGTTGTTGACTCTTTCTCTCTTGTATTTTACATGAGTTAAAAAATGGAAAATTTTGTTCACGTGAAATAAATGAATGTTTCTCGTGGTTATGCAGACCCGACGCCTACATACGGTTTCTATGTATGTATGGCAATCATTTCATTCCCATTAGGCTATGTCGCCAATCCCGAGCCAATTTTGTATAGATATTTAATTCAATTAATTAATAACTTATATTTAATTATGAAATAAAGGTACCACATACGATACCATGTTGTAAGCGCGTATAGTTTTCCATAGGTTCCATGAATTACACTCGAGAACCCCATAGCAGCCAAAACGCCAGTCCAAGACCATACCGTACAATCAAAGTTAATTTAAAAGAAGGGTATTATTCTGCTATTACACCCGTCTAACGTCCAGCAATTATTATATGTTCATTAAGTAGATTTTTTAATTCTAAGACACTTTCCTTCTATAGCGTTTCCGTCGCAAATGCTTCGTTTTCGAGATATAAACATTTTTTTGGTGTGTATCTAGTGTGTGTTCGTACGTTCGTTTGTGTGTTCGTACGTTCGTTTGTGTGTTCGTTTGTGTGTTCGTTACATGTCTGCCCAATCACTGTGCTCCATCCATTTCGAATTTGAATTACTTTCCTACCGGAATGGAACACTCATTCCACTCATTCAGAAGTACATTAGGCCTGGCTCTGTGATTTATAGTGATTCCTGGGCTGCCTACAAGACTATAAGTGATTTAGGTTAGGTTAGGTCAATTTTGAAGGTGAAATTTATGGTTTTCCATGTGTTTTAAACGAATCTGACCTTCAAAACCGTCGGAAATGACTCGTTTTCGATTGCCGGCTGGGAGGAGGGGGGTTATCTAAAAAACGAGTCATTTCCGACGGTTTTGAAGGTCAGATTCGTTCAAAACACATCAAAAACCATAGGAAAAACATAAATTTCACCTCGAAAGGGAGACGGGTGTAATACTGTACATTTACCAAAAGAAGAACTGGAAAGTGTGTTGTGAGCTGATAATATAATAGCTTGAGAGACTCACAATTGGTAAAGAAAGAGTCTATCATCCAAATAATTAGCCAAGGAGGGAGAGCAAAGTATGACATACGAGCAAAGTATTACTTGTCCATGTTGCATTAATATAATTCAACTCAACTCGGATTTGTTTCATCACTTGCGTTATTTTATACACACCCGGTAGTTAATTTGTTTTATTTTGCAGTACACAGCAGAAAAATATCGTAATTGCAAATTAAATAAGTAGATTAGATTAGATTGGGTGCAGTTACGACATTTTTCCGTTGTGTATAAATACGTCAGGTCGTACAAAACTACCGTACGTGTACGAATCCGTCGGGTGAAAATCCGTCAGGCAACTTTTAAGACATTTTATATTTGCCCAAAACAAATGTTTAAGCCTTCCTGGGGCACAAGAAATTGGCCTGTACCTTCTTCACACTATAAAGCTTCTATAATATTTAGATTCCGTTCAGGCCATGTAGGCCTTCAGGCTTACTTACACCGGATTGGACTAGCTTTCTCCCCATTATGTGTTAGTTGTAATTTACCAGAGACACTGTCCCATTTCTTTCTTTTTTGTCCATGTTATACTAGGCAAAGGAAAAAATTAAGATTCTCTCTTTTGCAATATGGTGTCTGGAACTTTACTTTATCAGTCCTATTAGGTGGGGATAGTTTTTCACCCCCATTGATACACTTCACTATGGACCAAGTATTCAAGTTTGTAGTGGCATCTGGGCGGTTGAGAGAGTTTTAAATCTTGCATTGTATACCGATTTTCATTCCCACAGGTTTATTAATCTGTTACCTCCTAGTTACTCCATCTGGCTGTTACTGTTGACTTAGTACTTGGTTCCATTTTTATCAGTTCATGTTTAGTAGTACTAACAGGCCTCATATTCATCCCTTTCTGAGTGTTCTGGAATTGGCCCCAGAACTGAAAAAGGTAATGGTGTGCTTTCTCTATTGCTCTCTCATCCCAATAATAATAGACCCAGCACTTGATGTAGGAACAGTGGAAGTTCTCCTGGAACAAGGTGTTTTGGTCTTGGAGGATGTAAATAGCCTTATTGGCTGAGCTCCTCCATATAAAACTTCAATCAATCAAATCAAACAAAAACCAAGAGGACGTTTCGGTGAACCTTTGTGGTAATCCGACGTACCTAGAATTGCTTGGAAAAAAAAAGAAGTTCAAATTATTTGTTTCTGAAACTAGTTAGACTGAGGCTTGGTTATACAATTTACACCCAGATTGTGTAGCCCACAAATTTACTAGTCCACTTTTTTTACAGCAACTGCAGGGTCTAAGTTTTGTTACATCAAAGGGCTTGGCTTTGCCTCGGCCCATTTAGGCCTACCTTAAATTTACCTTGAAGCGCTTCTGCCTCAAGGGTGCGTTGCTCCCACGAAGTCCGCTCAGCGCCTCTTGTGGCACAGCCACGACGTAGTCGCCATCCTTCTTTTCTCTTGCTCCTGCCATATGATTTGATCCACTGTTGAATTTGTGAGGGCTGGTCTGGCACTGTGGGTTGGTCGGGTGTGTTGGCTAAAAACATGTCCAAATGTTTTTTAAAAGTATCTACTGGGACTGCACTTGTATCTCTAAGGTACTGAGGCAAGGAGTTAAACAGGCGAGAACCCTGCCTAGAGATACTGTTATATTGAAGGGTTTTGAATCCTTCCTTTTCAGGCTGTTTGGTGGGAGATGTTTTTTATGGTAATGTCGCAAATGACATGGCCTGAAGTTGAAATAAAAAATATATTTTTCTAGTGTATTTTGGTGTACTCTGTTCAAATATAACCTTCATTTCTTGTGCAAATGAACAGAAATACATGTTTGGGCCATGCAATGACAACTGTATTTCTGTTCATTTGCACAAGAAGTGAAGGTCATATTCGAACAAAGCACACCAAAATGCACTTGAAAATTGTATTTTTGAGTACAGTTTATGCAATAAAGCATAACCTAATATGTTCATGTTACGAGATCTCGTAAATGATGCATTACCACAGGAAATGTGCAAAACACCTCAAAATTAACCAGAAAAGTTTGCTCTCGTCATTTTCGTTTAAACTAATAAAAATATCACGACAACCTAACTAATCATCAAGGGTGTACAATTGACCTAACTGGGCATTCAATTAACCTAATGGCATTCAGTTGACCTAACTGGGCATTCAATTAACCTAATGGCATTCAGTTAATCATTTAATCTATGACACATGACGAATCAAGTTCTCAAAGTTGAAACCATACTAATGGCATGTCATAATTCTATCACAAACACCACCAAACTGAATCCAATTAGAAAAAAAAAATAGCCAGAATAGAAATTAACAAACTAATTAAGTCGCAGAGTAACATGATGTCATACCACCCCTGACTACAAATACACTAAATATATATATATTTATATTATTATTATTATTTTTTTTTCTATAATAGTTTGCTCAAAAAATGAGTGACAAATTTGAATAAAGTGACTAAAAGTACCTCATAAAAAGTTATTTTGATTTACAGGTCCAGCCCATGTCATTTAAAACATATTAACTGTTTTTGACATTCTGCCAGTTCTTGTTGAGGTTGGCACAATTGGTTCGGTATTGGGGCAACTAAAAGCCCTTCTAGAATTTTCTAGGTGTAGACCAGGATGTATCTCAAACATCATCTCTATGGAATAAAGGTCAAAGTCTCTGAGCCTATCCCAGTAGTTTAATTTATTTTTACTCACCTGTTGCTCATCAGGTTGTTTAATATATGAAGTAAAGGTTCTTTGTAGCAGGGTTGGCATAATTGCCCACTTTATTGAGAAAACCCAGCCCACCTGGGTTTTTCCTGAGTTTTTTCAATAAAACCCAGCAAAATTGGGGATAATCAGGTTTTTTAAAAAGTATGTTGTTATAAGTCTCCAATACAATAATAATAAAATTAATTTTATCTTTTTATACTTGCTAAATGGTTTAGAGGTATAAGATGATAAAAATATTTATAAAAGGAATATAGTTGACACAATAAAATACCTGTATTTAATTTATAAAATATTTCATGACTCGTGTACTGTATTTTAGATAAATACACAACTCATTTAGCAAACTCAACCCCTGACAGCAGACATGTTCAAACAGATTTCTACCCAGTTTTACCAAAGGGTGACAATTCATGGGAGTGATCTGTGTAATTTGTTTGAACATGTGCTCTGTTCATACTTCAGGGCATGACTCCAGATTTGAAAAAATTTACTGGAGCACAGCTCTGAATTTACTTTTTTTCCCCTTACACCACTAGATAGGTTAATGATAGTAAACTCTTGAATTGACGACATACCAATTACAAATTGTTTTAGCTAAACATAATAATACAATAATGTACAGTTTATAACTCACCTTAAGTTTATTTATTCATTGCAGTAGCAACAGTGGACGATGTTAGACCTTGCATGTAGGCATTTGTTGTGAATTTACTGCCATGTATGCTTGGCCACTGATCAATGGCTTTCTGTGTGATCATTACAGCAGATCTAGTGCCTGGAGCTGGACTCTCCTTCACAATTCTGCACAGCTTAGTCAAATGAGATGGCTTAATGGATCCTTTGTGTTCAACAATGTAACCAAGAATGGAGAATGTCCCTTCAGCTGGTGCTTCACTCCAGGCAGTTGATCCATCTTTATCAAAATGCTTTAATCTCTCTGTGATTCCTTTCCACAGCTGTTCTATATATTCTGTCAGCCAATTTATCATTGAGTCTTTTGTAAAACTACTTTCAGATCTGGTTCTGGATGGTCTAGCAACTTCAGCAACCTGGTAGTAATCAGAACGTTTCTTGATGTATTTGTAAACTTCATTTAGGATGTAATCCTCAGCTGTTAGTTCCTTTTGCTGCCCTGTGGTATCATGCTTAAATTCAGAAACTACATCATTTGCATTTCCTCCATTAGCTAATTTGGAAATTGTTTCCATCACTCTTAACATAACAGTTTTCCCTCCTTCTTTATAAAATATATTTTCTACAAATTCTGCACTAACTGTGGTTTTTTGAGCTACTTGCAACATAATCTTTGTTACATAGGAAATTAATACATAGAACTTGGCACTAATTTCCTTCTCTTGTGGATGATCAAAAAACACACAATTTTCCACAAATCTGTCAAATTGATCAAATTCGTAATTAACTATGCGAGTATCAGATTTGAGTTTTGGTCTCTTAAAACCAATGATATTGTCAAGAACCATATTGGTATAGTCAAGGCCTGATCTCAGATTTGAAGAGTGATTCTGAATAAAGTCTAAAAGCTCACTTAGTTTACAAATTTTCTTCAATGCATCAACGTGGGCTCTGTTCACAAGATGCATTAAGTCCCATCGAAATTTGAAATTTTCTCCAAACAACTTTTTCATTTCGTTTTTAAATGGCTCGTTGTCCTTACAAAAAGCCCCATCTCCAACCATTCCAGATACCTTGGATTTAATTGCTTCTTCAGATAGTTTCAAGTGATTAGGAGACTTCAACACATAAAAAATTTCATTGGCCAAATAAACTCCTGATTTGCTGCGTACTAAATTTATCCCAGCAAGTTTTACAGTCTTATCTTCTTCACTCATAACTAATACAACTAGCATGCTTAATCCCAAAATTGTTCCAATGTCAGCTGTTATTGTTACTGAAGTTTGTTCTAAGAACCACTTTACAGTTTGTTCTTTAAGTTGATTATCTAATAGCTCACAAATTGTCTCGCACGCATGTGTGCTATGATTCAAATTTCCAACCTCACAACCTGACCTATGTAATACAGCTAGAAGTACTGGATATAGAGCCCATGCAGTGTTTGTTTTCATTATGTAGTATAAGATGTTGCCACATAAGTCTTCTATGCGTTTAGTAGTGTTCCGAGAAGATGTTTTCATCACTTCATAAACAGCAGCTCTTGATGATGCTGAAGTTTAATTAAATGTCTCTTCAGGTGGGTTTTCAGATTTCTAAACCATCTCTCTTGATTTTCTCCTTGTTTGCATACATAGGTTAAATCTTTAACATTGAAGTAACCTTTTATGTTAGAATGTTTGTCTGAAGCACATGCTTTGGGGTCTGTGCAAGCTATGCAATATAATGTAAACATTTTATCATCAGAAGCATCATCAATATCTTCTGATTATCATCATCTTCATCCTCAACAGCTATATCTACATCAGGCATATTAGTGTCACTATTTGCAATGTTTTCCATTATATCACTTGGTACTGAAAATGAATCATCAGCATGCCCTAGATCCTTCTTTTCCACCAATTTGAATGTAGATTTGATCAAATCATTGTTCAGGATTTCTTGTATTGATTTACACTTGCTTAAATGGGCTATGGAAATGTCAAATTTGTTGCTTTTTGCTTTATTAGATTTGGATGCAACACTTGAACTTGAAGGCATATTTTGACTCTTCTCTTTATTAACCACAACAGCTTGGTGAGTTTCTTTTGTTAGGCGCAAAATTGCATTCAATGTCTTCTGGATTTGGGAATTTTCAAATTCCTCTAAAGCAGTTTTGTTAGTCTGATGCGCAGATTCCTCACTTACCTTTTGTTTCTTAGGTGGAGGAGAAGCACTTTCTTCAGTCTGTGAAACATCTAGTGAAAAAGTTTCATTTTCTAGATTAGCAGTTGATGAAGTTGGTTCATTTTTCTGAGGTCTAGCACTAGCACATTTTGTGAACAAACTAAATGACTGCTTTGCCGTATCTCTTTGCTGCACTTCATCCTGGTATTTCTTTACTGCAATATCTAAGCTGTGGGCCCAAACTCTGGGACCTTGTATTGTAACAAATATTTTTTTGGAATTAAAATGTTCCTCCCAGTTTTGCTTCTTTGAATATTTGTTCTTGCATTGACCACAAAAGTAACCCCTTTTAACACCCTCACTTTTCTCTCCAACTTCATCAATATTAGGATCCATTATTGATTATTGACTACCTGAAAAAATACAAAATAAGTAAAAGTTAGTAAATATAGTATGGTAAAAGTGAGTAAAAGTAAGTAAATATAGTACAATGAAAGTAAGTAAAAGTAAGTGCTTTAAACTTAGTAAAAGTAAGGAAGAGTAAGTAAAAGTAGGTAAGTTAAAGTAAGTAAAAGTAAGTTTAAACTTAACTAAACTTTTCAATTCTAGAGTCATGGTGGATTACTTAAAACCGCACAAGTAATTATCTGGCCAATTTATCAAACCTGGCCGAGATCAATGGAACATAGTCCAATCCTGATAATTTTATATTAAAAAAATATACGTTTTAATAAAATTTTAATTATCAAAACATTGAAGCTTAACAAAAAATAAAAATAATTGTTAAATATGGAATTACCAACTAAACTTAAAATAACTAAATTTGTAATTTAAAAAAATTGGTTTGTACAAGAACGTATACGCAAAAAAATTGCATAACGTCTAGTGGATGAACAAAACCCAAACCCAAATTTACTTTTTCTCATGGTCAAATTTACTGGAGCAATGCTCCCAAGATCCCAGGAATCTGGAGTCATGCTTCAGGGCTAGTCAGTAAGGATCAAATAATGCAATGTACAGTATTCAGGTGGTTCTCAGTAGTGAGAAAAAGAGTTTGTTAACAAATAGTGTCAGGCATCAGCACTTGATTGTACGGTAACTATTATTTAAATACTATACACTACAGTAAATTTTATTTGATAGCTGTCAGCTATAATTATTAATATTTGTGTGTGTAAGATTGAATGTAAAATAATTTTATAGTATATTATATACAATATATATAATTATAGTGTATTATATATATATATATAATTATATTAATTAAAAAAATCTTTATTATAATTAATGAATAGACTATAGGTCTAGTTACAATATAAAGTTGAACATATTATTTACAAAGAAAAATGCCACGTGTAGCAGGTGCAGGAAGAAAAAGTAAGGGTGAATGGAATGAAGTGTTAAGTGTAGAAGGAACAAATAAAGTTATATGTAAGTATCGTAACACTGAAATAAGTGGTAAAATTGAATGGATAAAAGCCCATTTAAATAAATGCCCTAAAGAGTTACATCATTAGGCTATGAAAACCCTTCACCTAAGCCTTCTGTGTCATCAAGCTATTCAGGGGTCATTCTCTGTCAGATCAACCAAAAAAAATTGAAATTAACACCCTCATCTCTCATATTTTGCTGAAATTTGGTTTATAGGGAGTTTGTGAGCCCTGAATCCATTTCTGAAATTATAAGGTCAATCCGACCAACGGTTCAAGAGATATGACCTCGGGCAATTTGAGGTCACTCGCGAGGTTACTAACATTTGGCGAGCCATAACTTGGGTAATAATTGTCATAATTATATAAAAGTGTATATATTTAGAATCAGAAAACGACAAGGAATCCAAATATGCAAGTTTTAGAACTCTAGGTTGAAAAATAAAAAAGTTACACTGTAACCAAAATTTGAGGTCACGATTTGACCTCTGGGGTATCAAATGAGAATTTTTTTTTTAAATGTAAAAAATGAAGGCATAGGCATTGGCTATTAGAATCAGCAAAAAAAAGTTTGTTTATGTTAGTATTTTTCATGTAACTAACATATAAGTGAACACCATATTCATAAGTTGTGCGTCAATTCTACCTATTTTTTCACACTTAAGCTCATAATTTGACCTATAGAAATTAAAATTACATTTTTTATAGATATAAAAAACAAAGTCAGAGTTCTTGACTAATAGAAACAATCATAAAAAGTTTGTATTTATGTTGGTACTTTTCATGTAACTAACTTATAAGTGAACACCATATTTATAAATTGCTTGTCATTTCAAGGAATTTTTATATCTTAGCTATCAATTTGACCTCAAGCTCCAAGAATTTAATAAAAATTGTATTTCACTGCTAATCTACACTGGCAATAATAGTTATAATAGTGAAAGGGGAAGACTAAGCTCACATGTAGCCTAAACAAACCTGTTGAAACATGTTGCTACTTGTCTAAGTGCAGAATCAACACAGATAGTTGCAAAATTCCTTGTCTACAGGTTAGTACAGTTCCAGCCAGCACTGTGGGTGGCTGGTGGGTATGGTGTTTTAATGAGCCTCAGAGACTATCAAGGCCTAAAATATTAAGTGTGTATAGCTATATATTTTCTAAAAAATATATATTACCTAATTGTAAATCCTATATCTTTACAGATCAAAATACAATGGTTCGGCACTTGAAATACTGCCAGGACCCTATTCAAAAACACAAGAAACGCATAACAATCAATCTTAGAAAAGTGACTGATGTACTTGTTGAAAAATGTGCTGGAAGAGTGAAAAAAGACTCATTGTTGTGTGTGAACTGCTGGACACTGATAATGAAAAACCCCACTATACTTAGTACCACTGAAAACAACGAGTCTGAGCAGGATTCAAATGAATCATCTACTATCAGTGGCTTGAGTAACATCTCTTCAATTCAAGATCTGGACAATGACAGTGATTGCTTGATAAAGGAAAATCCTTCAACTTCAGTTGAACCAGTTCTAGCATTTCTGGACCAAACACCAGTTAAAAAAAGTAAGTAATAAATTAATATAATAACTTATACTTTACTACAAGGTCTGTTTGATCTACTATATAGCCAATTATATAGCATTTAAGGTACTATAATTAATATTTAATTACTAATATTCAGGTGTGTGAAACCTTTTTTTCTGTTCTTTTCAGAAGGGCTGTCATTAAGCCAGAAAAGGCGCAAGGCTCGTGGTAAGCTATCATCTGCTCAGAAACACCTGAAGGAGAGGCTAGAACTCAGTTATGGTGTTCAAATTACCGAGGAGGTAAGTGATACTTCAAAACCTGAAACTAAATCTGAAAAACATCTAGACAAATTAATGAATGAATTGAAACAGTCATTCCTGGAGAGCAAATGTCACCATCACAAACTACAAATATTGACACTCTCACCATACACAATTGAAAAAACAGCTAGTTTCTTTCAAACTACAACCATGGTGAAAAGAAGCCGTTCACTTAAATCAGAACATGGAATCCTTCCGAAGATTCCACTAATGAGCAAAGGAAAAGTGATATCTGAAGAACACAAAGATATAGTTAGAAGATTCTATGAGTCAGAAGAGGTTAGTCGTATGTGTCCTGGCCAAAAGGATTGTGTGAAAGTTATCAGTGCTGAAGGTGCAATGAAGGTGCAAAAACGATTGGTCCTCGGAATTTAAGAGAGATGTTTGAACTATATAAAAATGATGAAAAGAATCCCAAAATAGGATTTTCCACATTTGCAAAATTACGGCCATCATATTGTGTGCTTGCCGGTAGTGGTGGGACTCATTCTGTCTGTGTCTGCACATACCATCAAAATCCAAAATTGCAGCTGGCTGCATTGGGAGAAAGAGGTCTTTCATACAAGGATCTTATGGATTACAGTGTCTGCAGTACAGAAAGAGAGACTTGCATGATGCAACTTTGCAATGATTGCCCAAGAGAAGAGGGTGTCCTGGATTTTCTTGAGTTACTTGACAGTGTGAAATCAGCTCCAAATGAAATATCTTACAAGCAATGGGTGACTGTTGACTGTTGTACAATGGTTGATAAGGTGGAGCCACTTCATGAATACTTATCATCCCTAAGCATGAAAATATCCCGCATGGTTCATCATCACTTTGTTGCTCAGCAACAATCACAGTACTTCAAGCAGTTGAAAGAAACACTACCACCTCAGAGTGAGGTACTGTAGTTATAGTAGGTGATTTCTCTGAGAATTATTCTTTCATTGTCCAGGATGCTGCCCAAGGGTTTCACTGGGACAATTCACAGTGTACAGTTCACCCTTTTGTCATTATTATAGATCATCTGCAGACCAGGAACTTAGCCATTTTAGTGTCTGTTTCTTATCTGCATCACTAAAACACAACACTATAATGGTTTACTCATTCATATTGAAGCTTATGACATATGTTAAATTCAGATGCCCACAATTGAAGAAGGTGCACTATTTCTCAGATGGATGTGCTGGCCAATATAAGAACAGATACAACTTCACAAATCTCTGTTACCATGAAGAGGATTTTGGTCTGTCTTGTGAATGGCACTTCTTTGCTACATCCCATGGCAAAAATGCATGTGATGGGATTGGAGGAACAGTGAAAAGAGCTACTACTCGTGCCAGTTTGCAGAGAACTACAGAGAGGCAAATTCTTACACCAGAACACATGTTTCAGTTTTGTGAAGAAAACTTGAGCAAGAAGATACATTTTTTCTTTGTAACTACAGCTGATTTGAAAGATGCAGAAGAATGGTTGGAACATCGATTCAAGGATAGTAGGGCTATTCCTGGAACTCAGAAATATCATAGATTTGTTCCCCTAAACAAGGAAGAACTGATGGTGTATCCCATTTCAAGTGGCATTGGAGAAAAGAAAAGAATAAGGAAAAGTCATTTTACTAATGAACCTGCAATGCTTGGTAACCTAAAATGTGTCAAACCAGGAGAGTATGTTGGCTGCATTTATGACATGCAAGTTTGGTATGGAATTGTGGAGGAATATTGTGAAGAGTTTGATGATTTCACTGTGAACTTTCTACATCCCTCTGGGTCATCAGGATCAAGTGCATATTATTATCCATCAAACAAGGATTCATGTGCAGTGCCAGGACATCATATATTAACTGTAATGAGTTGTCCTACCTAAGAGGAGGCAGCAGAATTCAATACATTTTTCCACAAAAAGAAATTGATGAGAGCATCGAGCATGCAAAAATTGTATTAGGCTAGCACATGAATCCTCTAAGTAGGTCTTCCCCTTTCACTATTATAACTATTATTGCCAGTGTAGATTAGCAGTGAAATACAATTTTACATTTTTTGCCTTTGTTTTTATATCTATAAAAAAATGTAATTTTAATTTCTATAGGTCAAATTATGAGCTTAAGTGTGAAAAAATAGGTAGAATTGACGCACAACTTATGAATATGGTGTTCACTTATATGTTAGTTACATGAAAAATACTAACATAAACAAACTTTTTTTTGCTGATTCTAATAGCCAATGCCTATGCCTTCATTTTTTACATTTAAAAAAAAAATTCTCATTTGATACCCCAGAGGTCAAATCGTGACCTCAAATTTTGGTTACAGTGTAACTTTTTTATTTTTCAACCTAGAGTTCTAAAACTTGCATATTTGGATTCCTTGTCGTTTTCTGATTCTAAATATATATACTTTTATATAATTGTGACCATTATTACCCAAGTTATGGGTCGCCAAATGTTAGTGACCTCGCAAGTGACCTCAAATTTCCTGAGGTCATATCTCTTGAACCGTTGGTCGGATTGACCTTATAATTTCAGAAATGGATTCAGGGCCCACAAACTCCCTATAAACCAAATTTCAGCAAAATCTGAGAGATGAGGGTGTTAGGCACTGGTTGATCTGACAGAGAATGACCCTCAGATGAAGCGCATGAAGAATTGATACTTTCTGATGATGAAACAAACACAAGTACAACATCAACTGCTTCAGTACTAGCATTCAAAACACCATAGAAAAAGAAAGCAAAGTCAGTTCAAGAATGGGTACATAGCTACCACAGAACTGTACAGCCAAAAATAAGAGATTTTTCAATTGTAACAACTCCAGCACAGCAAGAAGCAATAGACAAAGCAATTGCAAGATTTTTTTATGCTAGCAATCTTTCTTTCCTGACTGCTAAAGAGAAATATTTTAAAGAAATGATGAATATTGCAAGACCAGGTTATAAGTAAGACTCCATCACACAAGGATCTAGCAGGGCATTTGTTGGATGCAGGGCCGGATTAAGACCTTTAGAGGCCCTAAGCACTTAAAAGATTTTGGTGCCCCATATATATGTAATTCAAAATATAAACAAAAATAAACCATAAAATAAAATTTTATTTTTTGAAATGAAACAAAACTTACAGTAAGATGGAAAATAATGTTTATTTTTGTATACTTCCACTTCATTTATATTTGAAAAGTTTTCTCCTACTTTTTTTAATTGCAAAGTCTTTGATCAGATCCTCAAAACTAATCTTACGTAACACATCTGCTTCTATACTTAGTAGAGATAAGGCATCCAGCCTGCCTTGTTGCATAGTTGTTCTGTTGGTATTTTTAATATACTTCAACTGAGAAAATGAACGCTCAGCTGAGCAATTTGTGACCATTAATGTTAAAAATATACGAAAGGCAATTTCTACATTTGGGAAGGCACACTCAATATTGTCTTCTACAATTATTTTATAAAGTTCAGCATGACTGAATCTTGTTTTTACATTTACTATAGCACACGAAAATATTTAATCTATATGTATTTTTAATATGGCGCTCAAAGATTTGATATAAACAAAATAACAACGCAAAGCGTAAAGTGTATGATTACAACGAAATATATTTATTCTCTCAAAAGGGTTGTTGTTCACTACAAATTCAAACAATGAAAAAAAATAAATACTATATATGAATATATATAATTCAGTTTTCAACAGCTTATAGGCTATAAGCCGCGATTATAATAGTATAATAAATCCATGGTAAATCCAACAATGGAAAATTTCTGTGGTGCCCCCCTTCCCTTGATGCCCTAAGCACGGGCTTATTTTGCTTAATGGTTAATCTGGCCCTGGTTGGATGAAGTTCACAATGATGTAGAGAATAGTCTGAAAAAACAGTTTAGTGCAGCCAATTGCACATTGACATTATGCATGGATGGATGGATGGTCATCTGTGAAGGATAACCCTATATTAGCCTCATCATTGCACACAGGTCAAACATCATTTCTACTTAAAGCCATTGATTCAGGATCTGCAAAGAAAACTTCAGAATATTGTCTGCAAGAAGTTAAATCAGCAGTGGAAGAAATCAAAGAAAAGTACAACAAAAAAGGTGAGCTTTTACATAGATATTGATTCTATAAATTGCACAATTTTATTTTGTTTTTGATTATTGAAAAAATAAGTTTTAATATACATCTGGGAACAGGAACTTGTGTAAAATACAATAGTTATCAATAATTAAATTGTAATTAATACTATTAATTATAAAAAAAATTTCTTCATATTATTCTTAAAACTGAAAATAACACTGGGCAACAAAAATTTTTTTTTTGGTGTCCCAAGAATGAAAATACCTTATTCTTATAGTATTTTCTGTGCTGAATCCAAATAAGTTTGTAAAATTTCTCTATCAGGTCTGGTTTTTGTGTGATATGCAATTTAATTTTTAAAAACCCATATAGTTACATACTTATTAAAATATGATCGAAAAGACATACCTGTAGTTTAAAAAGTAGCTTGTTTTGATTTTCTGCTATGCTTTGCCTCAGGCATGTCTCTTAAGAGTCCAGCAATAGTCAGCCAGCATACTGGGGCTCCATTTGCCTTGGTAACGGTTTTCCATGGCAGAAATATCCTGATGAAAATGCTCACCATGTTCGTCGCTTACCGCACCCAGGTTTTCCGGAAAAAAGTCCAAGTGAGAGTCCAAGAAATGAACCCTTAATGACATATTGCACCCCATTGCTTGGTAAGACTTAAGAAGATGATCTACTATTTCAGGATAGTTTTTGGCCTTGTGATTTCCCAAAAAATTTGTGCAGACACTTTTGAAACTCTGCACGCAGCTTTCTCAACTTCATTCAACTCCTTCAAATCTCTCATCTCTTAACAATTCTCTGATCTGAGGGCCTACAAAAATGCCTTCTTTAATCTTGGCATCACTGATCCGGGGAAACTTATTTCTCAAGTATGTGAATCCTGTTTGCGCTTTATCCATCGCTTTAATAAAGTTTTTCATAAGTCTAAGCTTGATATGCAAAGGAGGAAGGTACACTTTCTCAGGGTCAACAAGTGAACTATTCACAACATTTTTCTTGCCTGGAACAAGTGAGGTGCATTTTGGCCAATCCTTCTTAACGTAGTGGTTTTGCTTGTCCCTACTGTCCCACTCACATAAAAAATAACAGTACTTGGTGTAACCTAGCTGCAACCCTAGCAAAAGTGCAATGACCTTCAGATCTCCACAGATATTCCACTTATATTTCTGATACTGAAACTTTTCTAAAAGCAACTTCATGTTGTCGTATGACTCTTTCATGTTTGCAGCATGTGCAATAGGTACAGAAGGAAATTTATTTCCATTGTGAAGAAGGACTGCTTTCAAGCTGACTTTTGAGGAGTCAATGAACAATTGCCACTCATCCACGTTATGTTCATGACCAAGAGCCCCCATGACTGAATTAACATCTTTACAAAACACAAGTCCATCTTCATGGGAGAACCATTCTTTGAATTCATCATGGCGGCTGCGGAAAAAACAAACTTTAGTGTCACTTTGCAGTAGGGGTGTGCCGGATAGTATTTTTTACTATCCGGCCGGATACCCGGATAATCAAAAAAAATATCCGGCTGGATACCGGATAATATCATTCAAATAATTCATAATTTTTTATATATTATTATTTAGCTATTGACTAATTGACTATACTATCAAATTTTAATCACTATTTGATGTAAATTATAGCTATCTTTCAATAACTACTAATTACCTATATTTTATCCTTTTCAGGATTGTTTCATTGCCTAAATCATACAGCTATATAGCTAGTTAGTATTAGTTACAGGCTTACAGCAATATTTTAACATTATTTACCCCCTAAAATGGCTAGTTTTATTTGGAAAATATTTACAATACATGAGACTAATCCAACGATAGCTATTTGCTCCCTATGTTCCAAACAGATTAAAAGGGGATCAGAGAAATTGGGTGCTAGGTGCTATAGCACAAAACCTTTGCACAATCATGCAAAGATGCTGCATTCAAAAGAATATAAAGAAGTGTGTCAACTTAACAAATCATCTGAAAATCAAAATCAACCTATAGCGACCACCTCAATGGCTCTGAAGGAGAAAAAATTAGTTGCCATGGAAAAGCAACTCACGTTAGAAGAAAGTTTTTCCTTTAAGAAAATATGGGATATAAATGACTCAAAAGCTCAAGCTTTACATAAAAAGATAGGATTAATGATGGCATTGGACAACCATCCTTTTAGTTTAGTTGAACAAGATGGCTTTATAGGACTGATGGCCCACGTACAGCCAAGGTATTTACTACCAAATCGAACACATTTTTCAGAAAAAGTCATATCCAAAATCTATGAAGAACTCAAAGAAATTGTTATGAATAAATTGAAATAAGGGAAATACATTAGCTTCACTTCCGATATTTGGACCTGCTCTTCTTCAAATGAATCATTCATTTCCTTGTCAGGTCATTGGATCATGAATGACTACACTCATTGTAATGCAGTATTGCATTCAGCTCATTTTTCAGGATCGCATACAGGAATTAATATAGCGGACAAATTGCAATCTATGTGGCAATCATGGAATATTGACAGATCAAGGCGTAATATATTGGTCAGAGATGGAGCTTCTAACATAGCTTTGGGATGTGACCTTGCGGAAATACCTTTTGTTCACTGTTCAATTCATTTGCTACAGCTAGTGGTGAATGATGCATTAATGGCTCAACGATCTATAAAAGATCTTTTGGCAAAGTGTCGACGTTTAGTGACACATTTTAACCACTCCCCACTGGCTACTTCTGAATTTAAAGCTCTCCAAACACAACAGGGTCATGTTCCTCTTCTATTGGTACAAGATGTTTTAACGCGCTGGAACTCATCTTATTTGATGCTAGAACGTATGGTTAAGTTGAAAAAATCAGTTCAAATATACCTTGCTGATCACAGTGAATTACTTGTTATTTCATCTAATGAGTGGCACTTGATTGAAAATCTTTTAAAGCTTTTACAGCCATTTTTTAAACTCACCCAAGAAATGAGTACAGAATATAATTTACTCTCTACTGTTATCCCAAACATGTGCGCGCTTGAAAGGTTTCTTTCAAAAATTGGCCAGGATGATCAAGGAGTCCAAACTACAAAAGATGACCTGTTGAAGTCATTGCAGTCACGATTTTTTGCCAATGAAAGCAATGAAAAAAGAAAGTGTCTAAATGTCTTAACAAATCGGAAGTATGCTCTAGCAACTGTCATTGATCCACGATTTAAATTTTTGTTTTTCAAAGATCAACAAAAGGAAAATATTAAGACATGGTTAATTGAAGAAATAAATGAAATAAACAACCTAGAGAAAATTAGAGATAAATATTTTGAAGAACAGGCTCACAGCAGCGACGACTAATTCTTCTTCCTCCTCAACAGGAAGAAAAAAGGCAAAGTTTGATGATGATCCACTCTGCTTGTTTCAGGGAACTAACACAAGAAAATTCAGAAAAGATACCTGGTGAGAAAAAGTTTAAAAAAAGCCGCAAGATGGCTTCATTCGCAGAAATAGCAGAAGAAATTGAGCAATATGCAAAGAAACCCATATCAGACAGACGACTGTCTCCACTTGAAATTTGGAAAAATGAAGAATCCTTTCCATCTCTCAAGAAAATTGCTCTAAAATGGCTAGTGACACCAGCATCTTCAGTTTTCTCAGAAAGAATGTTTTCCGAATACGGAAATATTTTTGAAGAAAAAAGAAGTACTTTGCTACCAAAGCGAGGGGAGATGCTTCTTTTTATCCATCACAATGGCCGAAAATTTGATTTAAACTTGTGAATCTAGTGTCTTGAACATAGTATTAATTTTTATTGTTTAATGTGAGTTTTTACTTTTTAAGGTTTTGCTATTTTAATAATTTCACTTACCTTACTGGTATATTTGATTAGGCTATATGTTTTATTTTTATATCTCAAATCTTAATAAAAGGTTTCGCTAATTCATATTTTTTCATATTGTAATTTGCAATATATATAAAAATAAAAAATTAAAATTAAAATTAAAAAGTAAGGGAAGCTGGGATCTTAGCTATGCGTCACACTTTTAGCTGGACCAAACATTTTGCCTTTTTAGCAGTGTTAATATAGTTACATACTAGTAGTGGTACATGCTTATTTATCAATTATTTTAATTTTAGATTTTTGTACAACTATATTTAACTTTTGCTAGCTAAAGGCTATGCAAGCTAAGATTGGAAAGGGGCGGGCCCAGATGGTATTCCCATTACAAAAAAGACTATCATAAATATCCGGCTATCCAGCTGGATACTGACATCTATCCGGCCGGATACAGGATACCGGATAATAGCTGTTATCCGGCCGGATAGTGGTATCTGGCACATCCCTACGTTGCAGTAGATTCCAACCCTTTAATCTTGAACCTAAAAGTTCAGCCTGCTTCTTAGATAATTTCAAATCACAAACTAGGTCATTTAGATCTCCTTGTGACAGTAAATGTGGTTCATTGTAGGAACAGGTAGCCTGGAATGTTGGATCAGAAATGTCTTCATCTTTTTCCTCGTGATATGCTACAGCTATGTTTGATTCCTCATCACTTAAACTTACATGTTGAGGAGGATTTGGTACTGGAAGTTGAGCACTGGGGGGAACTGGTCTCATTGCAGACGGTAGATTAGGGTATTTCATAAGGCTCTTTGTTTTTGAAGTGATCCCTTTTGTATTTACCAGGCAGAAATAGCAGTCTGTTGTGTGATCTTTGGGTTCCCTCCAAATCATTGGAATAGCAAATGGCATGTGACGTGAACCGTTTAGCCATCCTGTAAGTAGTACACACGTCACACAACAAATGTGAGGGGCCCAACTCTTGTCCTGATCGCCTACTTTACATCCGAAATAAAGTTCATAGCATTTTTTTACTAATGGTGTAAAGTTACGTTTCTGGGATTTTAAAGTTAGATCACCACATACATACAAAAGGAATTAGGATGATTCAGACAGTTCCGCGGCATTACAAAACATCTATATGAATACAACACTGGTGTAAAATTAACAAGAAGCAACACCACTAGCTGTTAACACTGTGACATTTACAAGCAGACTGACTTGGAGCTGCTCTACACACAGAAATTAGGCTCATGTCTGAACAGGTACAAACATGTTTCAACCTGCACAGTCTGCTGCTCCAACCAAATTTATCCTGCCAGCATTATCAGAACTTTCTCCCCAAAGGAATAAATTGTACTAATTTTACAGAAAAATTAATACAACATATATATTAATATTAATATATTTTATTATAGTTATATTAATTAATATAATATATTATTATATTTATTATTTTTATAATGTTTTATATTATAATATTGTTATATACTTAATTATATATATGTTATTATTTTTTTATCCGGTGATCATGCTAAATGAGGAAAAAATGAACATAGCGTCACAAGTAAACTAAGCCTGATAGAAAAAATCTGATTTCATATTTAGATTCAGCATGAAAAAGTACACTTAGAAGACCCATCAAAACCCTTGTGACAAAATTGTTGTTGACCAGTGTAATCATTGATGTCCTTACAAAATAATTTGAAATAAAATATTGTAATACTGGTACGGTACTGAATTTATTGTACAGACAGTCAGAAATTTGGTTCCTAGATATATATGAAATATATAATTTAATCTGTTTTACTTTAACTAATTTTAAATGTTTTATATGTAAATTTTGGATTTTTTTAGAACATAACCAAGTCTCTGATGGTTATTCCTGTACTCAATCTGTAAATTGGTATAAAATGTTACAATAAAAATTTGGGTTCTACAACACATTTTTGCAATATGCACTGACAATGAGGCTAAAATGAAGCAAATGAAGGAATTGATGAAAGAGGACGAACAAGTGGACCACATCATTGCATATCGCTGCTCAGCCCACTATCTTAATTTGCTGGAAAAAGTAGTTACACCCTCAAACTGTTATGAAACATGTAGTTGAAGTTCAAAAATATTTCAGAAACAATCATCAGCCTCATGTATGTATCATGGTAGTTACAGTATTATGAAATTTAATTAAAATTATCAAATTAGTTTGATAAAGTATCTATTTATTCTAATATGAAACATGGCTCAAGTTTTAATTTTTACTTTCTTGTACAGTAGTAACTTGTATTGAATGAATTATATCCTTATAAATAGGAATTAATATAACTTTTTTTTTTTGTATTCATAGGGATGGCTCCAAGAAAAAGGAGGAATGATGCCACAAATACCTAATGACACTCAGTGGAATAGTCAAAAAGCTTGTACTGAAACATTCATAAAAAACTTTTATAAATATGTTGAGATATCCAATGAACATAAGATCGATGACAATATAGCAAAAGTCTTGACCAACACTCATCTGTACAAAGAGATAGTAGACCTTCAAAAGCAAATTACAGAAGTAGCTGAAGCTCTCAATATGGTAAATAAATAGAAATAAACATGTATTATTCACATAATTTTACATGTACATTAGGGTGTACCATTTTTGGGTCATTTTCAAAAAGTCAAGGTCCAGGAGTCTAATGTTGTGCCAAATGATGTCCTAAACACGAATTTTACAGGCATTTTCTAATCCGACAAATTTTGAATCCCCCCCACCCCCCCTTGAAATTTTGCGCAGCCCCTTTTCCTAAAAAACCCATATATATCAAACACTATCAACTTTATCAAAAAATGTTATAGAATAAAAATGATTTAGAATCAAAAGTTCTATTAGAAAAGTTCATCAAAATAGAAATTTACTTAATTTTGAAAATTTTCATTTATTTTTTAAAAATTTAAATTAAAAATTTTTTTGCTTGCAGTGCCTTCTTCTTAAATAAGGTGTTACCGCCACCTTTGAAGCATCACCCCAATGCAGCTTCACGGCGATGGGCTTTGTATTTGCTAGTTATAATGCAAATCATAATTAGTTTTTATTATAACTAGCCTATACAAAGTGAGGACAACCTCAAAACTATATATATATAAAATAAAGCTAAAAATTAACACTTTATCTATAGTTGTGAGGTCCCATCATTTTTTTTTTCCTTTATTCAACACTTTCCTCAAAAAAATAAAAAGAAACAAGTTTCCTAATTAGAAATCATTGATATAAGAGCTTTTTAAACATAAAAATAAGAAAAGACAATTTATGGTATATTTAATAACAAAAAAAATCAGCCTCTTCTAAATTAAAACACACTGCAAATAAAAATACCTAATCTATCTGTTAATGAACTATTCTTTACTGAGTTTCATTCTTTTAAGAGTCTCTTTACTAGGATCAGGAATTAGTCTTCTATTCTCTTCCACAATTTGCAAAAGACCTTGAAATTCTTCTTCATTTTGACATTTGTCATGAAAGTCTTGAACCAGCTTGATTCCTCTTTCAGCGGTATCATTGACTACTCTAATAGATGAAAGAATGTTTTTTAGTTTGTTGTAGTCATCGACCTCTTCCCATGTTGATGCTGGTTTCTTTATCCATGAGTCTGGTTTTGACCCACAGCATTGAAATAAATGCCATGAAATTGGACCTACTAGCTGATGAAGCTTTGTGTCTTCCTTTAAAATGGGGAAAACAGGTTGCCCACATACATAATTTTCTGGAACTGGATATTTGTTTAAGGATTTTGCGATCTTATCTTTTTCATCATTACTTAGCAATCCAAAGAAACTCAAAGGGACCACTTCCTCCGTCAAATACCAGTAATGATTGGCCAAAGATTTCAAAGCAGCATTTGCAACTTCCCTATCTTCCTTCTTGTAATTCACCAAATCATGATAAAACTTCAGATCATTAGCTGGACTATCTAGTGAATTAGAACATAAAAGCCAGTATTTTCCATAAATTAATGCATTAAATAGACACATTCTCTTTAATTTCTTAATCAATGATTCATCATATGATGCTTGGTGGGCAAAAGCATACATTTTATTTGTATACAAAATCATTGCCATCCACCTGGCACGGTGCATTGCACCAGGTTTCCGCCAATGACTGTTTTCTCTGGAAACCTCTCCTAAAAGCATTAAAGTTGTTTCAGCAACTTCCTTATAGTCATCACGTGGAAAGCAGTCAGATTTTCTTAAACATTGGGTCATAAATTCTACACATTCTTCCTTTAGGCCTCTTTGATACCTTGATTTAACATCAAGAACATTGTATGTAGATTTCGTATTAATTTTCTTCCATTTAGACTCACGAAATTCTTTGAATAACTCAAACTCAGGAGATTTACTTGGGCCAAAAATGGTTTCATACACAGCACACAAAACTCTTTCAGCCACATGATGGTGGCATGCTAACCAAATCAATTTCTTTTGCAAAAGTTCTTCAAGTAACTTACAGGAACCTTTCATCCATCTTGAATTGGATGCAGTGGTATCAAATGATACTCCAAAGACATTTTGCTTCAAGTTCCATTTTTCAATACTTTGAAATACAGAAGTGGCTTGAGACAATCCAGTGGAATCATCTATTATAGAAACTGATAAAAGTTTTTCTACATTTGGGTATCCAGTAACAAGTATTGCAAGGCGGTCTTCTTGTTCTGAACATGATTTAGTAAGCAGCTTGCTATCCCAATGTACTAGGCAGTGATCAGGAGTAGTAAAATCCTTGATGCAAGTTTCATATTTTCGTTTTCTTGTCTTTCGAGCGGCTCTTGCAGCTGTGGTCCTGGAGAGAGAGAATTTTTCAATATCCTTGCCACACCTAATGGCTACTGCAGCAGCAAAAACAGTCCGTTGTCCAATAGAGATTAAGTCTGTCTGCAGTGGAGGAAACCAATGGCGAGGCAAGAATATTTTTGGGGCTGGAAGCATTTGAAGGTCCTGCTGTAGGTTCTGTCGGAAACTCTTCATAGCTGTCTGTCTCAGAACTGGTCGTGCTAGAAAGAAGGGTCTCTGATGTTCTGGCTGTAGCACTCACTTGCTTCACTGATTTATGTTTCTCTTTGCGTTTCTTCTCTTTCTCTAATCTAATGTACTTGCGCTGTACTTTTGATGCATAATCTGCATCTAGCAAACCTAAACATGTTTCTCGTTTTGTTCTTTGATCTTCTAAGAATGAAATATCATATGCTTTCTGAGGCTCAGTTCTCATGCAGTCTTTTTGGATTAATTCAACGGCATTTTGAGAAGAGATGTCAAAAAGGGAATCCATAATTTTCATGAAATTAGAGAGTTCATTTTCAAAGCTTGCTCTTTTTTTGTGCTTGATTAAATTATTATGCATTTCTTCTAGATTTAACAGCATCTTCCTACCTTTAGGGTTTTTACTAATATCTATAGTAGGAATGCATGCTTTTTGCCATATTATTAGTAGCTTCTGTAGAACTTCATTAACAGTAGAATCTTTTGTAACTTTTGGACCCTTATACTGCATTCTCCGTAAATAAATAAAATGGCTTAGAACATCTTTATTGGATGGTAAAACAATTTTAGATGAACTCATAATATCAGCCTGCAAGCGACCAAGAATAAAGTCATGCTGTTTTGTAGCTGTTTGACTCATTTTTTATTTTTTTCAAATAAAGCAGTCTGAAAAGAAATAATAAGAGTAAAAACAATGCTTGTTTATTAAAATTCAATGTAAAAAAGGATTTTTAAATTTGGATTATACTCACAATATACTCATAAATAATGTAACTTAAGCACCTTATTTTATATTAATACAATAAGGTGCTCTTGGACAAAAGAAAATGAAAATTTTCAAAATTACGCAAATTTCTATCTTAATGAACTTTTCTAATAGAATGTTTGATTCTAAATCATTTTTATTCTATAACATTTTTCGATAAAGTTGATAGTTTTTTAGATATATGGGATTTTTAGGAAAAGGGGATGGGAAAAATTTCAAGGGGGTGGGGGGGATTCAAAATTTGTTGGATTAGAAAATGCTTGTTAAATTCGTGTTTAGGACATCATTTGGCACAACATTAGACTCCTGGACCTTGACTTTTTGAAAATGACCCAAAAATGGTACACCCTAATGTACATATGTAGCACATTCACATCTATAAGTACTTTTATATATTATACATATAACCATAGAATATGAAAACATAAATATTTTGTTACAGCTCCAAAGAGATTGAGCAACATTGTCCACTGCAACTGATGTTTGGATAAGTCTACTTCAAAGTGAAGCACTGAAACCTTACAGATCAAGCATCAAGTCAAGAATGGATGAAGCAATTGAACCTTTCTTCTATATTGCCAACTTGATGGATCCTTCTGCATTAGGTATTTTTTTTTATTTACCCTATGCTAGATTAGACATGCACTGTGGTTATACAGTGCCCGCGAAAAGTATCCGATCACTCAAGAAAATACAATATTTTCCCTTGATATTCAGAGACACGTAATTCACTTTCTATTTGTTCTAGCGACATCTGTTAACTTTGAGGTTGCTCGCTGATATGAGAGCTATCCAACGCATTCTCAAATTAGTGTTCTGGTAGCCTTCGTTGCGGGTGGCTGTGTCTCAAATTTGTCAGGTTTCACTGTTTGTGTAAATTTCTTGATATTTTTTTTTTTTTACAGAAAGTGGTGTAAATAAAATTTATATATAATGTGTGCTAAAAACAACTTAAGAGTGATTGTCGAGGTGCTATTGTTGCTTTGCATGCATGTGGGAAATCACAGAGACAGATAGCTAAGGAATTAAACATATCCCAAATACCGTTAATTTATGGTTTCACGGGCTAAGAACAATGGTGGCCTAACCACGCCAGTCCCTAAAAAACGATCTGGCAGACCGAGAAAAACAAATTCGCGAACAGACAAACTTATGAGACGTTTAGTATTGAAAAACCCAACAATAACTGTGAAAGAAATAAAATTTAATATGAATAATTTGTTATCTGGTGTTTCTGAACGAACTATCCAGGAGCGGCTCCAAAAAGAACTCGGATTACCATCTCGCCATGCTGCTAAGAAACCGTTCATTAATGAAAAAATGCGTAAAAACGTGTCGCATTTTGTAAAAAATACATTCATTGGACTGTTGATGACTGGAAGAAGGTTTTATTTAGCGATGAGTCGACATTTTTGACATTCAGAAGTTGTCCAAAAAAGGTTCGCCGGCCTATTGGCTCAAATAGGATGGACCCTAAATACACCCTAAAGACAATGAAACACCCTCCAAGTGTGATGGTTTGGGGTTGTTTCGGTTACTATGGGCGTGGAAACTTATATTTTCTTCCGAAGAACACAACTATGAATGGTGCACGGTATTTAGCAATGCTACAGGATAAACTTCCAATGGCAATGGCAATCCAAAGGACAAAAACATACATGCATGATGGTGCGAAAAATGCTCTGTATGAATTGGTCCACAATTAACCCACCCCTTATATCTCCAGTCTAACTATAGAGTAGATCAAGTCTAGCCTAGAGGGGTCAGCCTAGAGATTCCGGAAATGGTCCAGAGCGGGCAGATAAATTGAGGTCCACAGTAGGATTCCTCACAAGAATTAGGTTAGGGCAATCTACCTTCACCTTTGTTAAGCTATGAGTTGATGCTGGGTCTTAGGCCACAATGTAGGCCTAACTTGTCTGACCCAGCTTAATTTAATGCTTAACTTGGTGTAAAAACTCAATTAGTCACTTACTTTTGTTATCGGTGTCTCCCTTCTCCGGTTATGTTTTCGAGAGCGCACTTTGCTGGTACGTCCTCTCGCCCCGTTCTTCGTTTTCGTTCTCCCTTTGTTCTCCTCTTCGCGGGGCTTCTTGTACCAGCGTTGTCTTGGTTTATTCCTCGGTTGGTTGAGCGGTAATGTATCTCCATTACCGAGCACGCTCCTCCCACACAGTATATAAATACTAGTGTGGAGAATAACTCTGGTGAGCAACCAATTGGTTTCATCCACCCAGTTATTGACATAAAAGGAATTTAATGATTGTTAGATTAACTACCTACCTACTCAGTGAACCATTTTCGTTACCTCCCAACTACCCACTCATCAGTTTTCCATATACTGGGGGCCCCGGGAGATAAAAATTTTGGTGTCATTGTCACCAATTTTTGTCTGAGTGTAGACTAGCTAACTATTTAACTGTAAATGCCTGTTAATCTGATTAACAGTGCCTATCCTCACCTTCTCATGGAGAAGGTGTAGCATTTAATTAGAAGAGAAAATATACATCCATAGGATGAAACTGTCTATGGTCTTTACCATAAGAAAAGAAAAAATGAAAGTTAGAAGATAAAATTACAATTCCCCAGCATCTATTTTTTGTTGTAAAAATAGTCGCGCCTTTAATGCTGTTTGTCGCTGAGGTCTTGTGTCTGTCAATGTTGTAGTAGGATGCGTTACCACTCCTACTGTCAAAGGAATAGTTACTGGAAGTTCAGTGTCTCCAGTTGTTACTGTCAGTGGAGAAGGTTCTCCAAAGTCCATTGTTTTGGGTCCAGACTCTAAAGGGTACAAAAGAGAAATGTCTCTTGTTGTGTCACCCGTTGAAGTCCTTAATTTGACCACTCTTGTTACCCCTCTGCCCCTGGTCTGAGTTCTGAAACTCTAGCCAGAGGCCAGTTTGTCTTGGAGTACTGTCATGTATGAGAACAAGGTCCCCTACCTTAATTGTGTCAGACCAATCCTTCTTAGTCATTTGTTTATGTCTCTCCCTTAGACCCATCAAGTACTCAGTTTTCCACTGTTTAATGAAATGAGCTTTAACTCTAGTTAAATGTTGTAACTTAGTCTGGAGCTCATCATGTCGTTGAGTCCAGTTTGGGTCTTCTGAAGAGTCTATATTGTAGTCCGGCAGGAGACTAACTTGTTCTCCCCGAATCAAATGATTTGGAGTTAATGGTTCTGGGTCATTAATGTTGTCACTCACATAAGTGAGTGGTCTATTGTTAATGATGTTCTCAATCTCAGCCAGGAGAGTGAGTAACCCAAATAAGTGTATCTGTTTTTTGCCAATTGCTTTCTTCAAGCAATTCTTTACTGTTTGTATATTCCTCTCCCAGATAGAACCATACCAAGGAGAGGCAACCGGAATATACTTCCACTTTATGTTTGTATTTTGTATATATAATTGTGTGATTTCATTGCTTAACAAGTCGTGGATGACTTGTTCACCAGCTTTGAAATATGTAGCATTGTCAGTCCAAACTGTCTTGGTACTGAATGTCGTGCACAGAATCTCTTAAAGACAGCAACAAAAGATTCTGCTGTAGGTCCTCCACAACATCCAAATAAACAGCTCGTGAGGCAGCACATGTAAACAGTACAATGTACATTTTTTGTTCAGTGTCACCCACCCCTACAGTCAATGCTCCTGTATAGTCAATGCCTACAGTCTCAAAGGGTCTGTTGAGAGTAACTCTCTCCTCTGGCAAAGCAGGAGGATTTGGTTTCCTATAGGGCCTAGCATGAATACGCCTACATGTGACACACTCACTCAGGACTGTTTTAACAGTGATCCTTCCCTTGGGTATCCAATAAGTTTTTCTTAATGTAGTTAGTGTCTGTGGTACCCCCATATGATATACATCATTGTGTGTTTTTCTGATTATTAATGTTGTCAAATAGCTAAATCTAGGTAAAAGGATTGGATTTTTGCTTTTGTATGACAGTTTTGATTTGTCTAATCTCCCTTTACACCTTAGAAGGCCTTCCTCATCTCTGAACAAGTTTAGATCCACAACTACTGATGGTACAGGTTCTTTTGTTTGTTTCCCATTAGTTAAGAATTCTAACTCTTTATTGTACTCTTTTTGTTGGGCTTGGCCTATCCAGTATTGGGTTGCAACTTCTGTATAATTATGATTATTTTTATTTAGCTGTTTGTTAATTGTAGCTAAACAGTTGTGAGCAAACCTCAAACAGTAGGCTGTCACCCTACAAGTTTGTTGAAATCAGAATACTTTTCATAATTAGTGATTGGTTCAACCTTTTCATTTGAAAAGATTAAATTTAATGTCAAGTTAACTTGTTCCACAGGCCATTGGTCTGTATTACAGAGCCACTTAGGTCCCATAAACCAAGTTTTGTTTGACTTCAACAACTTGTAGGATAAACCTCTGGTCAGAAAGTCTGCTGGATTCTGTTTAGTTGGAACATAGTGAAAGTTTACTTGTAGGCTTTCATTAGCGTCAGCTATTTCTTTTAGCCTATTTCTTACAAAGATATTCTTACTATTAATGCTATCATTCCGTATCCATGCAAGACAAATCTGACTGTCAAGCCAGACGTGGATATTAGTTATGAACACATCATAGTAAGCATCCTTAAGCAATGAAATGGTTTTAATGGCTAATGTAGCAGCCAATAGTTCCAATTGAGGTATGGTTCGGGTAGGTTTGAGAGGTGCAACTTTCCCTTTTGCATAAATTAGATGACTTTCTGTAGGGCTTACAAGATACGCACAGCACCCATAAGCTTGTGTGCTTGCATCAGCAAACACATGAAGCCTCTGGGGCTTATCCCTAAACCCACAGCACCTTTGAATTTTAATGTTCTGCACTTTTGTTAAATCAGTAGCTAACTTCTTCCAAGATTTTTGATTTTCATTTGTTATTGGATCATCCCACCCAACATTTGTCCTCCAAATTTCTTGGAGGAGAATCTTTGATTTTATTGTTGAAGGCAGGAATAGACCCATAGGATCAAAAATTTTGGAAGCCTCTGATAATATTTGTCTTTTAGTATTTGCTTCCTCATCAAGTTTAAAACCTTTAGTACAGATTGAATCATGACTGTTAGAAGTTGCATCCAAATACCAGTTCATACCTAAAGTTTTAACTCTGTCTGATGGCTCAGTAAGACCATTATTATCTTTAAAATCTTTTTGTTTAAATCCTCATTATTTGAAATCCACTCTCTAAGTTCAAAGTTACCTTGTTGCATAATGTTTTGAGAGTGTTCATAGACTTCAGATAATTCAGATTTTGTTGTCGTTGAGATAATATTATTCAAAGTGTTGCTATTCTTACAGGTGTTATGTAGGACTGAGTTGAGGCACATAGTATTTGTTGGTCATGCACTGTTTTGGTTTAGGTCTAGGTTGTATTCTGATAGGTCACCCAAAGGGGCTATCCCTGATGGAGTCTGAATAGCTATACCATTACCTATCTCTACTATGCCCTTATGAATAAGATTAATATAATCTGCCCCTATTAGCATTTCAATGTTAGCTACTGTGTTGTTAGTGATATGTCTATCAGCTATTTTGTAGTGTTTTTTCAAATGATTTATGGTTTGTTCTAGTTTGGGTATAACCAGTTTGTTTTGTCCTACTTTAGAAATAATAACTGCTTCAATTTTCTTGAATTTACTTTCTAAATGTAGTTCCAGGTCAATTGTCTTATAGCTATTTTTGTCCGAGTTATCCTTAACAAAGGACGCAATATTGAGGTTTTGTTCATTCGGGTTTGGTGTCAAACCCAATTTATTAACTACATTTTTTGAAACAAATGTTTGTTGAGAACAACAGTCTATAAGACATCTCACTGGAGTGGTACTACCCTCACTATTCACTAAGTCCAAAGTAATAGTTGGTAAAAGAATCTCAGTGTTTCTTGTTACATTGTTTGAACAAGCAGAATGTCCCATGAAAGTGGCATTTTCTTGATTACCTTTGTTTGGGGGAGGTATCTTTTGAGTTTGAGTACTATTATTTGGACACTTTGGTGAATCACACATTGATGAGACATGTCGTAAACTTTTACAAAACTTACACTTGAATCTTAACCTAGATTTACAGTCTTTCTTATAATGTCCCTGGCCAGTACACTTTTTACACAGGTTCAACTGTTCACATCTTTTAGCCCTTTGGTTAAAATCTGAATATTTGTCACACCCAGTACTACTGTGTTCATTACTTGCACAAAATTTGCAATATGGTGTGTAAGTTGAGGCAGCAGTTACATTAAAGTTCTGTAATGTAGGTGTTCGTGTTTTGTAGTTGGTCACATTTGATTCTACAGTATCAAGTTTTGTCTGTTTGGCTGTAGCTAGTTGGTCTCTGGGAACAGTCTTTGGTTTATCCATAGTCTGGGTCTTATGTGTTGGAAAATCTCTCAAGTTGTAATTAGTTAGGATATTGGGGAAGTGTTTCTTATTGTGTTAAATTAGGATAATTTTCTCCCGTCTTTAGAATTAAATTATCTTTAACCCTCGAAGGAAGGCACCTAAGTACTATGCTTTGTATAAGCCAAGATGAAGTTTTAATATCTATCTCATTGCTAACCAGTTGTCCTATAATAGCTTCTAATTTTGTATAAAAATTTTCCATATCACTATGGTTATCTTTTATGGGTGCAAATTCAAAAATTTGTTGAGATAATTCATATACTCACATCTTTATTAACGTAATTACGTTTTAAAAGATCAATAGCTACTTCATATGAATCCCCTACGGCTGGTAAATAGGCTATCAGGTTATAGGCTGGGCCTTTAAGGGAACTAGTTAAGTAACTAAACTTTTCAACAGTTGAAATATAAGGTTTATTACCTATTAAATTCTCAAATTTGTCAATGAAAGATGGGAATTGTACCGTGTCCCCTTCAAATGTTGGTATTTGCAAAATGGGTAACTGAGCCCTCAATTCTTGTGACTCAGGATTTTGCATGCCACTTAAATTTTGTTGAAGGTTAGCCCTACTTTGATTAAAATCAGAATTAGGTTTTTTTGGTGTTAAGTCAGTCAACCGAGACCGTAGTTCCCTTATTTGCTGTTCAATTGAGCTTACCTGATCATCATCATCAGCGTAAAGGTCTATCAATTGTTCTTCAGCCATTTCGGATTCAACTAACTCTGAAATACTCTCATTAATGGCTATTATTTCCTTCTTTTTAATTTCTAATTTAATAATTACACACTCTATATTTTTCTTACCTGGTTGTGTAATATTGTTAAAAGTGTTCACAGCCTTTGTAACAGCTCCCAACTTTGCCCCCCTTTTCTTTTTTAACTTTTTCAATTCTGCACTGTCCATGTCTAAGTCAAAATTGTTTAACTGGGGATCGTAATGAAATAGAGGACAAGAAGAAATTACCAGAGAAGAGAGAGCACAGACAAAACAGTCAAGTTTAAATTTGGTTTAATCCCCCCCAAGTACTTGTGTGTCACTCAGGTCTAAGCTTATAAGAGAATGAGACTCCTTAATGTAAATGTTTCCTAGTTAGGCCCTAGGTTGTAGACCTAATTAGGCTTGCTCAGGTTAGGCTTAGGCTAGACTTTAGCCTAATTCTGCAATTTTTGTTAAGTAAGCTTAAGGTTTGTAAATTCCCCACACACGGACCACCAATGCGAAAAATGCTCTGTATGAATTGGTCCACAATTAACCCACCCCTTATATCTCCAGTCTAACTATAGAGTAGATCAAGTCTAGCCTAGAGGGGTCAGCCTAGAGATTCCGGAAATGGTCCAGAGCGGGCAGATAAATTGAGGTCCACAGTAGGATTCCTCACAAGAATTAGGTTAGGGCAATCTACCTTCACCTTTGTTAAGCTATGAGTTGATGCTGGGTCTTAGGCCACAATGTAGGCCTAACTTGTCTGACCCAGCTTAATTTAATGTTATAACTTTGGTGTAAAAACTCAATTAGTCACTTACTTTTAGTTATCGTGTCTCCCTTCTCCGGTTATGTTTCGAGAGCGCACTTTGCTGGTACGTCCTCTCGCCCCGTTCTTCGTTTTCGTTCTCCCTTTGTTCTCCTCTTCGCGGGGCTTCTTGTACCAGCGTTGTCTTGGTTTATTCCTCGGTTGGTTGAGCGGTAATGTATCTCCATTACCGAGCACGCTCCTCCCACACAGTATATAAATACTAGTGTGGAGAATAACTCTGGTGAGCAACCAATTGGTTTCATCCACCCAGTTATTGACATAAAAGGAATTTAATGATTGTTAGATTAACTACCTACCTACTCAGTGAACCATTTTCGTTACCTCCCAACTACCCACTCATCAGTTTTCCATAATGGTGCACCATGTCACAGGGCCAAAATATGACAAAATGGATTAGACAATAAATTTGATATTTTGGATTGGCCTGGTAATAGTCCAGATCTCAATCCGATAGAAAATCTGTGGCTAATAATAAAAAATAAGGTTGAATGCCACGACACTGGCTCAGTCGAAAAATTACAAGAGGCCATCAAAAAGGTATGGTGCAAGGAAATATCAGTGGAAGTTTGTCAAAACTTGATTAAATCCATGCCAAAACGTCTAGAACAAGTCATCCAAACCAAAGGACAGATGACAAAATACTAATATAAGGTTAGTATACATTTAAACATTGTTTTTTATGTAAAAAATACAAATTTCAAGGGTGATCGGATACTTTTCGCGGGCACTGTATTTTGCTCAAGATTTTTAGTTCAAATAGGTGGTATGTAGTGTACATGTTAAAATATAGTAATGTACAATACTTAAATAGGTGTGTATATGGTCTTTAGCTAACTACTATATAGTAGATTTTTTTTTATTGAGCTGCTATAATATCTATTTAGAAATAAATAAAAATTAATCAATTATTCCTCCAGATTGACATTGTTCTCATATTCATATTCTTGTGTTTATTTATGCAGGAGCAAAACTGAGTGCTGAGCAAGAAGATGAAGCAGAAGAGTGGATAACAACTCACAAGCCTGAGTTTCTCCCACAGTTCATGGCTTTTAGGATTAAAGATGATGGAATATTTCCAGCTTCAATGTTTCAACCACAAGTTCTTGCCATGAATAAAGATAGACTGCAAAATGGTGGCAGCTTATGGAAAATTGCACAGCAAAAAAAGAACACTGCCAGCTGATTTTTGTCAATATTTTAAACATTGCTTAGTTGTCCCCCAAGTTCTGCATCCATTGAGAGAATATTCTCTACCTTTGGTTTGGTCTGGACAAAATTAAGAAACAGGCTAGGTGTAGATAAGGCCACAAAATTAGTTAAAATGCACAGGTACTTGCACTTAGCAACTCCACCTCTAGAGGTAGATTCTGATTACAGGAATATCCCGCTTTACGATGCTTCGTTTTACAAACCCCGGGTTTACGAAATTGTATTTGCGCTAAATAAAAATTAAATGAAGAAATATAAAAGACAAAAATAAAATGCGTATGTCGCGCATACCACAATCTAATATTCTGCATTACAGCAGTGCTTAGTTAGCTCGATTTTAAGACAAAAATAATATGTTTACGTCGCACATACCATACTGTACTGTACTCTATACGTATTCTGCATTACAGCGGTGCCAAGTTAGCTCGCTTTTAGCTCACTTTGCACTGTGGCAACGCAGCTGTTGTCAGTTTATGTGTGCGCTTTGACAAGAGAGTTTGTGCTTTATTCACTCTCGCGCATGCTAAGTGTTTCACTGATATTCTTTTCGTACATTGCAATTACAGTACCCATCATCAATTATGCCAAAATGAAAGAGTGATAGTAAAGACTGTGACGTTAATCAGAAGAAACGAATCCAAAAGCATGTCTACTGACGCATCTATTAATGAAAACTAAATTTGCATATGTAATGTTTTGTACTATTTCTTTTTCATTGCTTACATTTTTATTGTATTTCTTTGTTCATTACTTTCGTTTATTATTCTTTGTTCATTGCTTTCATTTCTATGTTAATAAACATTTTTTCTGCAAAATTTGCTGTTTTATAACCTTTTTTTTTTATTTTTTAAGAAAAAAACGTAACCCAAAATAACATTATATGTATGGGAAATAATGCCTGCTTTACGAACGGGCGCTAGGAATGGAATAATTCGTAAAGTGGGGTATTCCTGTATATGGTCATGGAGACAATGGAGTAATTATAAAATGTTTATGAGCCATATTGTCTTAATAGTTTTATAACAATTTAATTTAGTTAAATACTGGAATTTGCTATTTGGTTTTGGATCATTTCACACATACTGTATTTTAATTTTGTTTTTCAATGAGTTTCATAACCTGTTCATGCTGCAATACAAATGTAAACTTATTGACTAAACTTTTAATGTCCTACATAGATTGAATAACCTGTTTAGTTATAGAGCATCAGTTAGTAATTATAAATAATATAACAAATGGTATTCCTATTTAATGAAAAAATACAGATAAATATAAAAGAAATGGCAACTTTTGAAAAAACCCATATGGGTGAGTAAAATAGGTTTTTTTCAGTGGGTTTTACAAAAAAAAATGAGGTGGGGAAAAATGGGTTACCCACTTCTGTGCCAACCCTTTGTAGCCCTCAATTTTTTAATTCATTCTGTTTGTGGGGAAACCATAATTGAGAGCAGTAGCTGATGCATGGAAGAACAAGTGATTTCCACAGTGTAAGCATGGTCAATTATATACAGGTAGCCCTCGATTTACGGCGGGGTTAGGTTCTTGGGGGGACAGGCACAAATGGAATCAGCGCAAATGGAACCCTTTATATAATGGAGTCAATGGGAAATCATAGGGTTAGGTTCCGGGTACCAAAAATTTTACCTACCTTTTCAATACTGGAGTATTTAAAGCTCAGAAATAAACTTTTTTAATTAAAAAAAAGTTTTATTTTTAACCTACATAAATATAATAAGTAAAAATAAATTAATACATCAAACATGTGAAGGTAAGAGTACAAAATTTAATTGTTTTGAGCCCACACTTGGTCTTATAAGCGCCACTGTCAGGCCCCTGCATTGATGTTTTTTGACAGTGGCGTAATGCAGAAGTTTTAGTTGGCTTTTGAAGGTCCTGGTTGAGGATCTTCTGTTGAAGGCCCTGGTTGAGAAGGTTGCCTTTTTTTGAAGAAAGAATCAAGTGTTGATTGCCTGGATTTCTTCCTCCTTTCTTTAACAATTCAAAATAAGGGCTCAGGCTTGATATGACACTCCTTTAACTGTGGCACTCCTCTCCCAGTCATGATCAATGTCACAGAGCTCATTAGTGAGGGACTCTACACTCGCAAGAATCCGTTGTAGATCACTGTCTTCATAATTTTTAGAGGGGGTCTTCTTCTTTCTCTTCCTCCTGCTGTTGGCTAAGTTCTGCAGCTAACTCTTCAAGGTCTTCATTTGAGTCTCTGCATGGACTTTCCAAGAGCTCAGTTACATCTCAACTGTAACTTCTTCTAACCCTGCCTCTTGTGCCAGCCTGCTGATGTCTTCTACAACATTCTGTTGTGGCTCAAATCCTCTGAAGTCCTGCATGAAATCTGGGAGAAGTTTACGCCACACTCCATTTAGACAATTGAGAGTCACTTCTTGCCAGGCTGTGTTAATGTGATTGATGCCCTTTAAGACATCAAACGACTGCCAATATTCTTTGATGGTAATGTTGGACATGTCTAAAGCTTTTACCATTTCTCTAAATGTTTGCCGTAGGTAATAAGCTTTAATGATGTTGTATTAGGGGGCATGTAGACATTAACTTTAAATACAGTACAGTACTAGCTGTACAGCACTTATACAGTATATAATATATATATATATATATATATATATATATATATATATATTGTGTATATACAGTTATATATACAGTAGTTACATATTTTTACCATTTTTGACGATTTTAAATTTTTAATTTATAAAAAATTGCAAAAATAAATATTCATGGCCTTGTGGATAGTGACCAGCACTATTGCGAATCGGTGCAAATCAGACCAGCGCAAAACGAGGGCTACCTATACTCTGGTATATTTTAATAATTTATAGCAGTGCCTTATGTTCAGTAAAATACAAATTTAAGTCACATTAGAAACATTAGAAACAACATTTGTTTCTCGAGGCCAAAAATTCTAATGTGTAACATGTATTAATCATTGTAAATATTTGAAATATAAATCATTGTAAATATTTTTTAAAAATATTGCTATTTAAAAAATATGATGTATTAGAAATTTTCAACTAATGAAAATATTACAACTTAACCTAACCAATCATCAATATGTGGTGGCCCCCGTTAATATATACATACTTTTTTTTTTTTTTTTTTTTTTTTTTTTTTTTAAACCAATCTACCTGTGTTAATTGCCAACTCTGGCTGGCAACCTAACCAGTTCATAATGTAAAACAAGATTTACTTTGCACAATATTTTCATAGAATGTAACCCCTGTATAAAGCAAGGGATGGTCTATCTTTAAAAAATCACATTTGTGCCATCATATCAAGTTTCAGTAAATATTTACTATTACACCAGACTTTCTACCGGAAACTGGTGTAATAGTAAAGAAATACCATCAGATTAATACAAAACACATCAAAAACCATAGGAAAAACAAATTTCACCTACAAAATTGGCCAACCTAAAACAACCTAAGCAAACCTAACCTGACCTAAAACAACCTAACCTAACCTACCCCTAACTCTTTAACAAATCATTTGTGATGGAAATGAGTTTCATTTTTAATTTAGCTCATTGAAAATATTGAAAACCAGCTTTTAAAACTTTCTACCAGAGACTGGTGTAATAGTAAAGAAATACCAGTTTCTGATGCTAAACTCAAAAATATCCTATAGGCCTATTTAGGTAAGCATTTCGCATAATCCTTTTGATTAAGATTCAGTAGAACACATCCACCAAACTTGATATTGATATTTACACAGCGAGATCGAGCAAAAAAAAAAAAATAAGGTAAATATTGGATTTTACTCCCAGTCTGGTTTTATAGTGAGAGCAAACTTTTCTGGTCAATTTTGAGGTGTTTTGCACGAATCTGCCATTGGTTGTCTGTGCAAATGCGTAGTTTTGAGATATTGTAACATAAACATATAGGATATGTTCATGCTACAAGATTTTGTAAATGACGCATTACCACAGAAAACATGCAAAACACCTCAAAATTAACCAGAAAAGTTTGCTCTCATCATTTTCATTTAAACTAACGAAAATATCATGACTTAGCCTAACCAATCATCAAGGGCATATAGTTGACCTAACCAGGCATACAGTTGACCTAACAGGCTAATGTTGGTTATTTCACCTAAATATCTTCTGATCTTTTTGTATTAGGCACTCACTGTCCATTTTGGGCAAGTTAAGGATGAGAGAATAATGCTATAATTGATAAAAATGTTTATTGCTTTGTCTTCATCTAGGGCACATGATGAATCAAGTCCTCAAAGTCTAAATCACATGAATGGCATGTCATAATTCTATCGCAAACACCATCAAACTGAATTCAATTAGAAAAAAAATAGCCAGAACAGAGAATAATAAACTAAGTCACCAAAGTAGCAAAAAAAATAGGCAAATCAGGAAAAATATTTTATGAAAAAAAGTACATTACAGAAATTCCCCACGTTAACAACCTTCACATTAGCGGAAACTTTACTTGGATGGACTAATCGCTGTCTGGTCATTAACATTCAGTTTAAAGTAATACAGGTTGTTAAAGTGAAGATTTCCGCTAAAAAAGTCTGTTAGCATCACCAAACTTCACTTTAGCAGACTCCGAGTCGTTAAAGTGAAGGTGATGTCACTGGAATATTATTGGTTCCAGCCCTCGGATGAGGTTGCAGTCAGTTGTTTCCTGTTATTGCGTGGGCAGTGGTGGTGAGTGGTTGTGTATGTGCATAGGGCAGCTTCGAAGTGTTGTTGTGTATGTGCATAGGGCAGCTTCGAAGTGTTGTGCATGTTAGTTCTTTTTGTGTGATGTTACAGAGATAGTTAGATATAATTATTTATATTTATGTATCTAAATGTCATTTATTTATGAATACTGTATGTATGTACTGTATGTGGTTATATGTTTTATTTCTTATTATTGTACTACATAGGTCTTATCAGTTCATAGCATTTTTTTGCGTTCAAAGTGACTTATCAGTTAATAGCAGTACATATAGGAGTACAGTGATAGTCTGTGCTTTAACAGTGTATGTACATACTTTACTTAATTATTGCCTGCTTGTACAAACTTTATTTTCTGAACAATGGCATCCACAAGTGGTACTACCAGTGTCAAACAGAAAAGGCGTACAATCTCCATTGAAGAGAAGAAAGCGATTCTCGCTGACATAGAACAAGGGTTAAGTGTAGCGTTTGTTATGCAGAAGCATAAGATAAGCAAGACCACTGTCTACAACATCAAGCAGAAGCACAACAAAATACACGCCTATGTGCTAGACAGTGAATCTGGAGGCAGGAGTTTGAAACAGTCTCGCTTGAACACGTCCTACAAGAAAAACGTAGATGTGGTTCAAGCAGCAATGGGCCAAGAACGTTCCAGTCAGAGGAATTGACATCCAGTCGGCAGCTAAGCATTTCGCACAGGAGTTCAATGACACAGACTTTAAAGCAAGTGGTGGCTGGCTGTATCATTTCCAGTGCAGGCATGCCTTATCAAACAGAAAGCTTATGGGAGAAACAGCCAGTGTGGACCTGTCTCAAGTGGTCATTCAGGTGCGAACTACAGATTCTGATTGATGAGGCTGGGGTCACTTCTACCAGCTGTATAATGGCGATGAGACGGACTTATTTTGGAAGAGTATACCCACAAAACTGACAAACATCTTCCAGGCTTTAAGACAGACAAAGAGTGTGTGTCTGTGTTGGCATGCATAGACTGAAGCCTTTGGTCATTGGAAGATCAGCCAAGCCTCACGTACTCAAGGACTGCATGCACAAACTTCCAATCATCTACAGGAGCAGCAAGAAGGCCTGGTTCATGCGGACTATTTTCCACGAATGGTTCCACAAGTTCTTTGTTGTGCAGGTGAAGGCATACCAGGAACATGTTTTGAAATAAGCCCTGAAGATGTGAAGGCTCTCCTCTTGCTAGACAATGCGCCAGCACACCCACATGCAGAGGAACTCGCAAGTGAGGATGGCAAGATCAGAGCTATGTTCCTCCCCCCTAATTCCACATCAGTAATACAACCTATGGACCAGGGGGTGATAGTGAGCTGCAAGAGAATCTACAGGACCAAGCAATTGGAGCAGTGTTTGTGTGTCATCTCTGGAGATGACACAGAGGACAGGCTGAGAAGACACTCAGGAACTTCAAAGCCTACATCATCAAGTCTGCTATCTACAATTGGGCTGACAGCTGGAACCAGGTCAAGGAGTCCACTCTGCGCAATGCCTGGAGAAACTGCCCATAACATCCAGGACCAGGAAATAGATTTTGAGGGCTTCGAGCCACAGGACTATTTGGTGTCCTCTAACAAGCAGGTGAAACAGAGGCTACAGAGGACAAAGTTGTGGAATGGCTTGATGATGGTGACCCAGGGTACAAAGATCTTAGTGAGAGTGAAATTGTGGCCAACATTTCAGTCAGGTCTGAATACAGATCCACTGATGAACCTCTTCATGATGACGAGGACACTGAAGATGTCTCTAAGGTTATACCCAAGACTACATTGAGCCAGGCAAGAGATGCTGCTGGTGTTCTGCTGAAATTCATTGATGAGACTATGGCACTGCCTAATATTCTCCCTTACTATAACTACATAAGGGAGTGCCAAAATGAAATCATTGCCAGTCAAAAAAAAGGATCAAGCAAATGAAAATTCATGATTTCTTCAAGCCCCGATGCACATCCACACCCGTTTCACGCTGAAGCTCTGTTTCAAGTAGAATGTCTGACTTTTCACTGCCCACCAAACCAGCACCAATGCCTGAGAGTGCAAGTACTAGCAGTAGTACTCCTGAAGTGGAGTTCAGCACCTCACACCAGACCTGAATTTTCCAGCCATCACACCAGAAGTTCCCGATGATATTTTGGAGGATTGACTATATATGGTGAGTACATAAAAATAAATATTTACATGTGCATTGTGCATGTGTTCATAAGTAGGTAAGTTTATGTACAGTATGCATTTTCATGTTATGTGTTGAATGTGGAGATTTGAGGCTATACATACATGTGTAACTGTATTGAAGTATTTTGGTTATGGAAAACCCCACTTTAACGTCCTATAGTCCGGTAAAGTCAGGGTCATCCATACTTCACTTTGATGTTCCCCGGTACATTAAAGTGGGGGTTTTCCGTACTTCACTTTAGCAACCACACACTCCCCCCAAAGTGTAGGTTAATGTGAGGGTCTACTGTATAGTACTTGTTCAACTGCTTGTGACAGGGAGTAAAATCCAATATTAACCAAAAATAAGAATACTTTATACTAATTTTGGCGGAAATTCCTATTTATTGAGATTTATTTTCAAAATTATTAAATTTTAAACGCCATTATTCACTTGTCAAACCATCTCATCCCTTGTGTATGTAGTCATGCTATTATTATTAGCCAATCTTTTGCTGCCCCATTGTCACGTGACACCCCCGCACATATCTGGTGCTGAAATTTGAATTCAACAGTTGCTTTAGAATGGCTGTCTGGTGGATGTTTGAAGTCTAAGTGGGACATTATTAAACAAGTTTTAAGGGATAACAGCGCTGCTGTCACTATATTTCAAGCTCACAGCATGCTCAAGACCTCTCTTAGGTGTCCTCAGTGTGGTAACATTTGAACTTAATTAATATAAGTGCACTGATAATATTTCTAACTAGGCCTAGGTTATGTTATGGTATCTATGCCTGGTTAGTTAATTGAATGCCCAGTTAGGTCAACTATGCCCAGTTAGGTCAACTATATGCCCAGTTAGGTCATATATTCCTGGTTAGGTCAACTGTATGCCCTTGACAATTGGTTAGGTTAAGTTTACTTTTGCTATGAATATTACTGATGAAAATGGGTTTTTCTTGGGTATTTCATGCTGTTTCAATTGATTCTGGCCTTTTTAGCCCACAATTTCCTTCTTCAAAGCCCTGGGGGGGTATCTCCATAATGGTGCATTTGCACCAAAAATGGTCAGATTCAATTGAAACAGCATGAAATACACCAGAAAAACCTATTTTCATTATTAGTTTGGGTGGATATGTTCTAGCAAATTTTTTTTTTTTTTTTTTTTTTTTTTTGTCATATATTTGTTTTTATTGTCTTTTCTACTTTGTAGCATATATTTGACTATAGAAACCAGGGCTGTGGAGTCAGTGATAAAATTTGCCAACTCCAACTCCAAAAATTTTAACATTCTGACTCCGACTCCAGAAATCTGACTTGTATAATTACAACTCCGACTCCGATGGAATGTTAAGGCCAAATTGATTACAATTAGCTTTATTAGGCCAATGGAGATTCATAAACAAGGCATTTCGTCACCACCACATGACTCATCAGGTTACTTAGTGGCTGTAACTATGCCTTAATGGCTTTTTTTCTCTTTATTCAAAAATTACAATAAATCCTAAAATACAAACTGATCAAAGCTTAAACAAAATAAGATTATTATTGGTTTAGCAAATTAATAATGTTTTGTATTATTATAAACATCCGTAACAAAATGTACTAACCTAAACTGAATTTTAAATTTCCTTATTGGGTAATTCCAGGACAAATAGACAAATGAAAGTGCCAAATGTACACTCCACCATCTCCAAAATTCATGAAACTTGGTGTGAGGTTGGTTTTGGTCCAAATTACAAAAATCTGAATTTTTTTGAAAATTGGTCAAGTGGTCAAATTTTATGGCTTGACCAAATTTTGGTCAAATGAAAAAAACCAACAATTTTCAAACGTAAATATCAGGGATGGGGAGTCGGCCAAAAAGAACCGACTCCCGACTCCTGAGTCGGTATTTTTAAAACTGACTCCGACTCCGACTCCCAACTCTTTCCTTATCATGCTGATCTACAACCTTATAAATATTGGGATGTTTGTTTCGTAGATGGCGTTTCAAGTTTGAGGCTCTAGTTGGAGCATTAGCATGTTTCCCAGTGTAAGCACTAATTTTTGCATTACACTCTTTACCATCCTTTTCTACTTGACAAATAAAATACTTTCATCCTCATTTAGCTTAAAATATTGAAAGACTGCTGATTTTCTACTAGGCCCACGACTCATTACTAATAGGGGCTAATTAAATTAATAATTAATATATTGCTAATTTTTATATGGTACCTAGTATCCTAAAATAGAAATATGAAATTCATTTGCTAAGATTTACCAGAACAATAAATCAAATGTGGAAATGTGAATCTAGAATTAGTTCAGGAAGATATTTATTTAGGGCAGAGTAGTATTCTGGTAAATTGTTGGCATATAGAAATTGAATCAAAGAGTCGGGAGTCGGTCATTTTTACCGACTCCCGACTTCAAAAAAGCCCCGACTCCCGACTCCGACTCCCCACCTCTGGTAAATATCTCAGCTGCTAATTGTGGTAGCGTAATAAGTCTTAAATGATAAAATATGTAAAATTAACTGTAGTTTCTAAATATGTATCATTTTTTTAGGGTAACAAAAATAAAATTATGATTTTTTGGAAAAAATGTCAATTTCTTTTTTTTTTTGTGATTTGGCAGCGAAGATATCATTTTTCGAAAAAAAGACCAAGAATAAAAAATGTTTATTTGATGTATGTACACCATAATGAGTAATAAAAAGTCAGCTTATAGTTTATTATAAGGCTCAAAACTGAGTTTGAAATTAAGTAATAAAATTTTGTTCAGACAACGAAGATTTATTACAGACTTGTTGGTCCCAAAAAAGACAATTTTCAAATCATATAAAAAATACATGTAGATAAACCAAAGGAGAAAAAATCTTTTAAAATATATGTACAATGTACATACATAACACCTCTTATATTTAGGGACAGAATATATTGACAATAATAATATTTAATTTATAAAGTGCTTATCAGAGTATAAAATACTCTTCCTAATACTACACGTACACAAGTCTTTGAGAATGAATTAAGAGACAGTATTCTCATCCAGTGAATCCAAATTTTAGACACTAATAATATAATAATAAGAAAAAAGAATTTGAAAAGATTTTTATAACTATTAAGTAGATACACAAATCTTAGATAAAAATTTTAGAAATATTATATAGACAATCTTAAATAGTATACATTTGATAGAATTTATTTTATCTTTGAAAAGTTATTTAATTCTTGAAGCGGAAAAATGTATTGTATTCTTGTTCCTCCTCGTAAACTTGCTTCAGTACTCCCAAATATATTTTCTGTTGGAACGTGACAAACATCATCTTGCGCAGGAAAAATGTATGAGGGACATACGCCCGAAGGATGGAGAAATTTTATCAGAAAATCATCATATTCACAGTCAAAGGACTGGACTAATCCGAGCCATAGTTTATTTTCATACATACAACCCACAAAAGAGCCTGTTTCAATTTCGCGTTGAGAGACAGTATTATGTTCTTGATCCGAAGCAGAAACTCTAATGAGCTCTCTTATTTCAACTGACTGTGCACTCTGAGAGAGTGGATAAACCTTCAACGAATTCTTGGAAATTGGGATGAAGCGAGGTAATTGTTGAGTACCTTTGATAGAAGTAATAGGTTCACTCAGACATTTTTGCAAAGAAAGCTCTACATCTACAACTTCTGCCTCAGAGACGTAAAAAAAAGTCAATAGCGGTTAGGAATTCTTGAGAGCAGAAATTGTAGAAGTCCTCAGCTGTTAAGATTTGATGGTTGAGAGGCTGTCGTAAGCTTTCTCTAGCGACTGCTCGTTTTACCATTCTGCCAATACCGTCGCAGGCATTCTTCCCATGGGATGTCGCGAAAAAATTCCACTCAGCATGAATTTTGAAGTCTTCGAAATGATGGCATAAATTTAGAAAATTTGTTTTATTCTTATACTGAGCCGCGCATCCATCTGTGAAATAATGAATTTTAGTTAGGTTTGAATTTTGTTGTTGGATGTACAGGATTAATTTTTTGAGAAAACTATGAACCAGAATTTATCATGCCTGCGACGGTTTGAAACGAAGCAGTAACTTTTGAAAATTAGTTTTCCTGCATTGTTTTTGGAATAATAAACGAATGGGTGCACTGTACATTACGAGTTCTCCCAATGAAACCCCTGGGCACAATCTTGTATGATGAATGAGAAGTTTTCCGCGAAATCGCCCACCAAAACACCTTCATTTTCGGGCAGAGTTTCTTTTAGATTTTTGAAGTAACTCGACTGACATTTATTCGTGAAGTGGTGTCTTGTCAGTAGTGATGTAAAAAAAACTTTTTTTTTTTTTTTTTTTTTTTTTTTTAATATAGATATTGCCAATTTAATTATAAGGTATACTTTTGCAATGATATATATTATAAAAATAAATAAATAAATAATAAAATAGGCCATATGGTACCAGTATAGAATGTCCTTTTCAGCCTATTTACAGAAAAAACTGGCCTCTTTCTTGCACTGAAAGTCTTGTATCTTGAGATCCATTAAACTTGCGAGAACACTGGCTGGGAGCTGACTGCCCATTGTCCAACCTTCCCAGGACTCTCCCATCCATGCCTCGGATTTTGAATCTCCCACTTAACTATCCTTTAGACCCGCGATGACATATTCCCCCCCCCCACGAGACCATCCATATATATATATATACATACACATACACCCATATACATATATACCAATATATACATAAATACTTATATACACATTTATATCTATTGTATACCCCATACACATGCATACATCCAGAATTCCAGATACATACGCATGCATACTCACATATATACCTACACAAACTCATACACCTCTATTTCGCCCTTTCATTACCTCCGAGATCATTTAGCACATACAGTAATATCCATACAGCCAAAAGAAACCAATTAAGCACAGACAGAGCAGCAAAGCTAGTATTTATATCCCAAAATGCAAAATTCCAAGAAAGTGAAGTAAAACATGGTGCTACATTGGCTTCGTCAACATCCAAATCTGCAATAAATACCAGTACCTGTGATATTGAAACTATTTGCTTTAATCAATCTAGTGATAATGATTCTTCAATGGAAATAGAATCAGATAATGAAAGTTAAACAGCATTAGGTTAACACAAAGGTTAAAGAAAGAGATGAATATTTATTTTTTTTTTTTTTTTCTATTTGGATATATATATATATTATATATATATATATATATTATATATATATAATATATATATACACTGGTATTCTTGCCAATCACAATTATATCTATTGTTTTATACCAGTATTATGGATATTATACCAGTACCTGTGATATTGAAACTAGCATATATGCTCTACCCAATCTAGTGATGATTCTTCCATGGAAATGTAGGTTAACAAAAAGGTGAATATTTTCCTTTTCTATCTGGAATATATATACTGGTACTCTTGCCAATCACAATTATGTATATTGTTTGAAACGAGGAAGAATGTTTTATGTTCTAGTTAAAAAATATATATACATATAAAAAATGAGGGTTTGTTTTTCCTTTCTATTATATACTTTTTGCGTGATTCAATTTTTCTAAAAGATGACTATATAGTATATATACTAGGTATAACCGTATAAGCATGGTAGTATAGTAAATTATAGGTAATACTAATATACTTATTAGATTAAAGGAAAAAAATATGGAATAAGTTTAAAACAATGAAAAACAAAAAAAACAGACTACCTTCGTTTTAAAAAAAAAAAAAAAAAAAAAACGACACAATAAAAAACGACTCACATCACTACTTGTCAGTTGTGCAATTTTTTTGGTGAGTGATTCCACGTATTCCTCTGGAGTTTCGGTGATATCTTTTAACATACAGTGATCGACGGACACCCATTGTTTATATTTTATCTCTTCCATCGCCATGCAGTCCAGACTTTCCATCGCCATGCAGTCCAGACTTTCCAAATAATTTTTGATTCCGACCTCTCGTGGGCATCTTTTGCATCAGTGCATCATACAATCTTCATTGTCCATGCCGCAGATGGATAAAGACATTAATTTTTTGTAGTCTAAATCTTTAATACCTAACGCTGATATTTGTAGTTTCAGATTTTGGTGATGCGTACATACGCAGACACTGTGAGTTCCGCTTTGTCCCGCAAGCACGTACCACGACGGTCGAAGATGAGCAAAGGTACTAAAGCCTATTTTGGGATTTTCATCATTTTTTGCATATTCAGCATATAACTTTCAAGTTACACAATACCAGTTTTTTTTTGTTTTTTTTATTTTTTCACACCCTCTTCATTTATTGCAAACTTATAATCTTTGATTCCCGGGCACATCCTACTATATTCGTCATTTTCATAAAACTCCCGAATGATTTTTTTCATTTCAGCTGTGACGACCTTCCCTTTCATCATGTTTGGAATGTTAGGAAGAATCCCAAACTGTTTTTGAAGATTGCGGCTCTTACGCACCATATACTTTGTTGCTCCAAAGAAGTCAGCAGTTTTTTCAATGGGATAGGGATACAATGATAGTATTTGTAACCTAAGATTGCGATCGTTACTTGCTTGAAATTTCTCCTTTAATTCTTCCATAACCTTTTGATACCTGAAATAAAGTGTATTTGACATTAATTTTAATTAGTATATTTTTAATTAAACTTTTCATAAAATATATGTATATGTATTATATTGTCCAATTCTAAAAATGTAAACAGATAAAACTTAATTTAATATATACAGTACTTCGATGACTGTATTAAATTTAATTTAAAATGTCAAATTCAATAAACTATGTCCAAAAAGTAGTCTTGCCTCTCTAAATCATCTTCCAAACAACTTTTTGGACGGACCAGCTTCAGAATAGTCAATAGGAGCCCCATAAGCAGCTTCAAAACTTCATTAACCTTTTCCATTGTCGATCTGAATTTTGTAGAAGCCTTTATCTGTTTTTGTCCCGCTTCAATCCAGCTGTAAAACAAATTCATAAATTTAGGTTGCGTGAAATAATCAAATGTCAAATTTTTATTATGTATTCAAGTGCTGATGCGTTGCGGTGGGGTTATCCAATAAACCAATGAAGTTCCGAGTCAATGTGAACCACCCGACAACATTTTTATTTCATGCAATTTTTGTCTACCGGTACGGGGAGAAGACTTACTTCAAAACCAAACACCCAAAGGCGGCTCGTTGGCTGAGGGAGGACGGGCTTCTAAGAATCCCTGATGCGGTAAACCTTCCCGGAGTCTCGTTGATCCCGACGCGACCCTCCAGGCGTGACCTCGTTATCCTCAGAACAGAGAAACAATGCGATTAGTTAAGTGTCCCAATGCCCACCGGACTGACCCAACCTCAGGACCTCCCAATATTCCACGAAAAAGGAAACAAAAATGCTCACCACATTCCCGATGACAATGCCGTAGCCAAATCAAACTGTAACCTCAACGGGTTGGAAAAACACACTAGAGGAAAAACCATGGACAAACTTTATTGATGGGAAAGGGGAGTTTACATTCTATACAACACATGAAAGGGAGGAAAAAGTTAGAAAAGCGGGGGTTAGGCAGGGTGAAGCAAGGACATTAAGGTAAGTGGGCAGACAAGCAATAAGGTATATCTTTCACAAATGTACACGCAGTGTCAATCGCAAGAGCACAATTTCATATATATGTTAACACATGGTCACAGACAACTGGATTTTGGCAAAGCAAGTGATCTATCTTGCATTACAATGGTCAAGAGAGGCTCCTTTGGGTTACAATCAAGATGAATCAAGAAACAATGAGGAGTTGCGTCCTGATTCCTTATCTTGAAACTTAAATGTCCTTCTTTTAGTTGTTTTTGTTCGCATACAATAATTATACCCTAAATATCCCTGACTAGGCTAAATGGAAAGGAGGGCAAGGTGTTATTGATACCTGGCCTTAACTGATGTGCAGGTACCACCACTTAAAACTTTCAAAAGGTTCGGGGATGATTGTTCGAGTTCAAGGAGTCAAACGCACTAGATGAATGTCATCTAATTTCTGTCTTTCTTAACTTCTAGCTTCAGCAACCGACATTACACGTATACCCAGTCGCACTGTGCACTTTGTTGGCCTGTTCAGATTTGGCAAGCCTACCCATTTCAGGACTTCTTAAACAAAAAACCCCTTTTTTGTGGTTTGTTTTATCTTTTTAGAACATTAAGCCACAATTCTGACGTTAGATTCTATGGGGCTAGATTTTATGGGGGTTATGGCATTCAAACCTGTATGGGAGAGAAAGGATGAAGGTTAAAACACACAACTACCATGATTTGTTAATCAGTGGTCCCTACTACATTCCCCCCTTCGAGCGGCAGAGCCACTCAAAAAGACCAATCCACCAGGGAACCACTCTCGTCCCAACAGATCCAAATACCATCCCTAGCAAAATCTCTCCTTCCATTTAGCAATGCCTTACAATAATCTATTTACATTAATTCACAAAAATCCTTAGAATTTCCTTTCCATTTTACATAGATTCTAACTAGCTAACTTTATTAAACATGGAACTACTGATTTTGAACTGGCAATTCTAAAAAGTTTAAACATAAATAACCCAAACACATTCACATGATAATATTCCGGAATCTACCGATGCAAGTCATGGTCATACTCAACTGGTTTCTTCGGGACGTGGGAAAGATCCATGACTGGTCCGCGGGAGCGGGTTTGTGGAGGAGAACTGCCGGTTAATGCCGGGAGCACCTCCCCCAGCCGTCTTCGGGTGACCACCAATCGCTCTCGAGATCTCCTCCGGTTTTCCTGAATCAGGGCACGTCCCTCTAAAACCAGCTCTCTCATGGGTGACAGACTCAATCTAATCGGGCGCCCATCCTCATGACCAGCATCAAGACCCTGTTCACACAAACTTATCTGGCCTTCCAATAACTGGTATATCTCCTCCCTATCCTCCTGTATGAACTCTAGAGTTACCTCTAACGATTTCACTAGGGAGGAAGAGTCTGGAGAAGATAAACCACTTGACCCAGCGACACTACAAGGGGAACTATGGTGAGGTGGACTATCACAACTACCCAATTTATCATCCACGGGCGGTTCCCGTGCCTGGCCAGTCACATGGGGAATCGGCGACATCTCACCAATCGCATTATCCAAATCACTACTGGGCAGTTCAGGACAATCTCGGAATGTGACTTTTCCCACTCGCGACTCCGGTCTGAGAATGGGCCTAACAATAGAGGCATCGGGGAAGCCTGAGAAATCCGGAGGATTGTCAGGAAACCCCAAGAAATCTCGACGACTATCAGGAGACTCTGACAACCTTGGAGAAGTGCCAGGAAAACCTGAGAAATCCGGTTCAGTTGAACCAAGTGAACTCTCCGATGATTCACTGGAAGACTCCCCAGAAGAGTCCAGCGCTACAGAAATCCAAGGATGCACCAAGGGTACCCCCTGCTTTCCCGATTCCACCTCATCATGAGAATCACTAGAAGAATCCCACAAACTTTCTTCAGATGACTTTTCGAACAGATAGGCATAGTTTGGGACTTCATTCGGACAAGAATATTCCTGATCAGGTACATCAGGCTGATCTTCTGGGATAACCCAGGGAAGTTTTACCAATCGGGAGTAGCTTGGATGGTTCCTGAGAAAAATAGGAGCCTCCTTCCAAGCGCGTAACTGTGTGTGATGGGCACGTGATGATGTTAAGAATGGTTGGTCATTTGGGTAGGCTGGAGAAATCACATAAGTGACTCCATTTGACTCTACCCGATCAATACAAAATGGGCCACAATATTTGGGGAGAAGCTTGTTCATGACAAGGTGCCCCTTTTGGACTACCTTCCTGATCACCAGCTGTCCTCTAGAGAAGGAACAAAAACTAGGGTGACCAGGAACCCATTGTCCTTGAATCTGAGCCGAGATAAGGGCTGGAATTGGGTCTGGATGCGAGTTAGCCAATAAAAATTGCGCTGGAGACATCGTTAACTCCGTATGCACAGTACCATTGTATGATATGATGGCTCTGGGAAGATGTAAATCCCATGAGCTAGGACCTTGAACAAGGTTTCTAAGAAACTCTCCAATGGTACGGTTGACTCTCTCGACTGCCCCATTCCCTTCAGGACGATTTGGTGTCGTAAAAACATGAACGATGCCATACTGAGCTAACATTTGCTCAAATTCTTGACCCCTGAATTCAGGCCCATTATCGGTTAATAACCGACATGGCCTCCTCAACAAAGTAGGCAGGACACGGGTCTCGAACAATCTTGCGATGGTGCGGGAAGTCTTATTCATGATTGGGATGGCTACCACCCACTTTGAATGGTGGTCTACGACTACCAGACAACCAATGTTCCCTCGAGACGTCTTTGGGAACACTACCAAGTCGGCAGCCACCAATTCAAAAGGTGACCTGGTCATGATCTTTAAGGTAGGTGGACCCTTAATTTGACTTGAGACTTTGTTCAGTTGGCACTGTGAACATGACGTGACCACTTCCTGTACAACCTGATACAATCGAGGATGAAATACGTCTCGAGAAAGAACTTCCAGGACTTTATTACGGCCAACATGGGCCATTTCAAGATGGACACTGATGGCAAGTTCAATCAGGAAGTTAAATGAGATCAAGTTCTGTGGATACAGTTCAAGATCTAACGAGTCGTATTTAACTAGAATCCCATTTTCTATATAGATGTCTTTAAGATAGCGGTTGTACCGAGATAAGTTTCTCGGGCAACGGGCATTCGCATTCCTTCTCCCTAGATAATTCCTAAGCCTGCGCAAGTCTAGATCGTTTCTCTGCAATGTTTCAACATTAACCCGTTCGAGAAGAGAATACGGCCTAACGTTTCCGATAATGATCACTTCAGGACCCTCTGATGGGTCTACTGCCGTTGCCAAGAAGGTAGCGACCACTTCTCCCTCCTTCAGGACGCTATCATTGGATAGATCTAGCACTAGTCCTGAAGTAGTCATGAAATTTGCTCCAAGCAAAAAGCATGATGGGAGAGAACCATCATCCATGATAGCAAATGGATGGTCTTTTGCTTTCACTTGCGTTCTCAATGATACATCCAAATTTACGAATTTGGTCACCATGACCCGACGTTCAGCCATCCCTTGTATATTTACAATTATGTCTTTTGAGTAATCTTCCTGCTCACCTAATATGGTTTTCCAGGTAGTCTCAGACACCAAACTAATCTCAGCTCCGGAATCCACGAGAGCACAATAAGTCTGGCCATTGCATTCAAGAGGAACAATTGCTCTAGATCGAGACGAATGAGCACATACGATATCCACTTGATACTCAGGAAAATGCAGGTTAACCTCCTGCCCCTGAGGATCAGGGTTTTCATGGCTATCCATAATTGGGTTCACTGGATCCGGATCTGAGTCAGTGGCGTCATAAGAATTAATGGTGTTTATGAGCGACAGGTTATTAGCGTGGAATGTGTTCGTTTCCTGCAACAAGTTAAAGTGTATCCCACCCAAGCACTGAAGGTGTACCCTTTCTCTGCTATCATCCCCCACTCCTGCGGGGACTTGAAACACGAGGGGATGAGTTGAACCAAAATGCAGGACAATATCCAGATTGTATAAATGACTGCAAACCAGCAAAACTTCAAGAGTCATGGGCTGACCAGCCAACGTCATCAACCGAAGACTTTGCTTTTTCTTTGCATTCAATTGGATCTTATATCGTGAGGGTTTCGTCATCAGTTCACCCACGAGCTGCTTCCTGAGCGAGGTGACACTGTCCGGACATTCCTTTTCCAAAACTTGAGTCAAGACATGCAAGAGACATTCGATTAATGAGTCACCCCCTCCGTCTGGTTTAAAAAGCACCATTAATCCCTTTGGAAAATCAGTGGGGGTCACTTCTGTCCCATCTTCCTGGGGTGTCTGGAAATGGCGTGATAAAGTGTCAGCAGCTTGATTTTCTTTTCCTGGTATGTAATGGAGTTCAAAATCAAACTCGGCCAGGTCTTCTAGCGTCCGAGCAATTCTATCGTTTACCAGTTTCATGTTGTGGAGGTAAAATAAAGCCTGATGGTCCGTATTTAAGACAAAAGGGATGCCATATAAGAAGGCGCGAAAAGTTTTCACACCCCATCGCATTGCGGCTAGTTCGCGTTCAGTCACGGAATATTTACGTTGGGGTTTCGAGAAGGTCATGGAGGCATGTGCGATAATCCTAACCCTCCCATCTTGAACTTGAGTTAAGCATGCTCCGGCGCCGATAGCAGAGGCATCCACCCATAGGTTTATCTTTTCGGCAGTTTCCCGATAATCTGGAAATGCAAGCTCTATCTCCCTCTGCATCTCAGTCTTGAGTGCATCAAAAGAAGACTCCATTTCAGATGTCCATTGAAGATTAGTCGAAGCGGATTTACCAGTGAGCTCTGACAAGGGTTTTGCGAGAGGGGAACATTGCGGTAGGAATTTTCGTTGGAAGTTGATGAGTCCAAGAAATTCCCTCAATTCACGAATGGTGGTAGGTTTCGGGAAGTTACTAACCTTTTCCATATATTCTGGAGACTTTGATAATCCACTAGAGCTAACTGTGTGCCCTAAGAAGGGTACTTTTGACTTGAACCATCTGCACTTTGGAGGCTTGATCTTAATCCCATGATCTTCCAGGACTTTCAAAACACTGCCTACTAACTTCAGGTGAGCTGCAAAAGTCTTTTCCATAATCAAGATGTCATCAATATAAACCAGCACGTTCTTTCTGGAAAAACTCTTCAGGACTTCCTGCATTTCACGTTGAAAAGCTGATGGAGCATTCCTCAAGCCGAAACTGAGTTTTCTGAACCGCCAATGGCCATGAGGTGTTGAGAATGCGGTATAGTCACGACTATCCTCTTCAATGGGCATTTGATAGTAGCCGCGGACAAGGTCTAGGGTCGTGAAGTACCTTACTCCATGGAGACTATATACCGAATCAGTAAGGTTGGCCATCGGGAACCTATCTGGCTTGGTAATTTTATTCAACTTGCGATAGTCAACGCATAACCGGATGGAACCATCCGGCTTTCTAATCGGGACTACCGGAGCACTCCATGGTGAAGTAGTAGGTTCAATAATACCCAGTTCATGAAGTTCTTGACACTGATCTTCAATTACCTGTGTGATAGGTTCTGGGAATCTCCTTGGACGTTGAAAAATTGGGGTTTCATCGTAGAGTTCGATGCGGTGTGGGGTCATTCTTGCTGCACCAACATCGGCATCTCCACGACTCAATACTTCCTTTCGGGATTCCAACAGGCGATGAACACTTTCCTTCTGGTCTGGGGTTAACCCATCCAGGCTTATTCCTGACTGTATACGCTCTGGAGTCCAATCTTGAAGAGTTGGAGACACTTGACTCGGGCCTACATCTCCCTGCGTCGCAGTTCTACACTGGAGCACATTACTTTCATGTTCAGGTATAACGATTGTGTACATGTATCCTATTAGGTCTCCCTTTTTAATCTTTCCCAATGACTTCCCCCTTGTATACAATAAAACTGACGGTTGCTCAACATTCATGATACCTGGCACTCCGATTACCTTATCCCCTAAATGAGCATTCACTGCACTACCATCATAAAACCACATGCTTGCCCCTTGTGAACATGCGCAAGGACCATTCAATTCACTTTCTCTCCCCTCCCACTCTACTGGCACTCGAACAGGTCCACAATCATTTCTTTGCACACTTTCAGCTGCCCAACATTTAGCTTGGTATCTAAGCTTCGTACACTCTGTCCCACCTGAACCCAAATACACATCCCATTTAGATCCATCCTCACAAGTTCCAGATATTCTTCGACGGGACAAATTTACTTGCAAGCCATTCTTTCTTAGAAAATCTAGACCGAGGAAAAGTGGATAATTTGTGTCCAAATGCGGGATTACCAGAAATGTACAAGGCTTCATGACGATGTTATGTAGAGAAAGTGCAATATTTATTGACCCCAGAGTGTGGCATGCAAGGTCTTTACCTATCCCACGAATAGGTATCCTGTCTTGGGTATCCAGAACCAACCCCAACTGCTCAACCAGCCCTCCCGATATTAAACTAACTTGAGCCCCTGTGTCGATAAGACTGTTTATGATCGTGTTATTAATCACGACATCCAGTGTGAGTACATTTGCTGGCTCCAGCTCTGCAAACTTAACTCCTCGAAAATCAAGGGTAGGTAGATCAGGTTCCACAACTGGTGCCGCTTGTTCGTGAAAAATCGTTTCAGAAGCTCCAAAAGGGGTCGTTGGCGGTTGGCCAAGCTCCCCTGGTTTCTCTAGAGCATGACTTCTCAAATCGCCCGGTGAGTCACACAACCAGTGGTCTTCAGGAAAGGCAGTTGCTCGGGGGGCAAACTCTGGGGTGCATCTAGCTCTGGGGTGGTCATCATTATCAGGGATTGTGACAATCCTTTCCAACGAGTCCCTGTCCTCGTTGGACATGCTTAGTTTTCCGACTGGGATGGTGGTTGGCCGTCATGATCTTCCATATTTTGATTTCCTGAGGTCGATTGATATTGACTTCTCACGGGACAATACATACCAGGGTGAGGCCCCTGACAACGGGAACAATGATATCGGGCAGTAGGGTCAGGGGTTGGTGTTCTCTGGGAATTTCTGGAGCACTCACGGACAAAATGGTCCAACGCGCCACACAACAAACAGGCACCATTCTTCCTTCGGCAATTGGCCTCGTTATGTCCTTTTCTGGTACACCACTGACACTCTTCATCTGTTGCTCCGTTGCTGGATTCCCTCTGGCCATGAGTTCGGGGTTGTCGTTGTTCTCTAGGGTGGGGCGAGGATCCTGGCCGGTAACTGCTTTCCTGATTTGGTCGTGGATTTCGTGAGCGATCCTGTCCTCGCTGGTTTTCTCTTGACCCTCCTTGCCTCCGTGAGAAAACGCTTGTCCCATTTCCATTGCTTCGTGGACGACTGCGCCCTCTATTCCTACCTAGTCGTGGCTGGCTCTGAGGAACAAATCCCTGTCTGGAAGTGTCAAGATTTTCGGAAACCTGAACAGGGACCTGCATTTGCAAGACTTCTATTGGTTCAGGTATGGTCGGAATCCCAGAACTTTCAGTTCCTTGTAAGGCCACAAAATCCAAAATGTTGGACCAGTAGACCTTCTTCTGGTGCAGAGTCTTGTTTTCCGTTATTATCCTCGCTAGGTGTTGTGACAGGGCTGAGGGGACAGTCTCGAGGTACTTCCTCCTTAACTCCTTGCTGGTCTCGATGTCTTTCTGAGGGAATGCCCTTCGTGCCAATGTCTCCAATCGGCCCGCATATACATCGGGAGATTCCCCTGACTTCATTTTGGCATTCTTGAATTCGGCAACCTTTCCAGTGGTCACGGTCTTCTTGATTCTCTTATGCCATGTTAACAGTATTTCCTTCATGTGGTCATATTCGACACCACAACCCCCATAAGCATGGTACAAGTCTTGAAGTTTTCCGGTCAAGTGCTTTCCTAACGTTCCTGTCCAATCTCGTCTTTCACAATTATATTTTGAGGCACAGTGGCGCTCAAACGCTTCAAGATATTCAGGGAAGGAGCGCCCACTATTGACATTGAAGTCATCCAATTCGGGAGCGTTCATAGGTGTTCGCTGCGGGACCCTATGATGATATTTTCTGGATGATGGGTATCTAGGCCGCGTTTCCTCCTTCTTGACGTTGACTTCGTCTGATGAGCTTGACTCCTCATTATGAGACGATTCGGAACTGCGGTTATGAGGTCTGTGGAAACTGACGTCTGAATGTTTCCTTGTTCGAGGATCCTTGGACGGCTCTTTTCTGACCTCCACCTTCTGCTCCATGTCATTATCTGGTACAAGGTCTTCATATTCCTGACGGGCACTCTGAAGTTCTTGTTCCTCTCTGGTGGCCTGTTTTCTCTCCAGTTGGTTCACTCGTCCTTGCCAGTATTCACTTCGGGCCACAAGATCGTCATATTGTTCCTCTCTGGCTGCTTGTTTTCTCTCCAGTTGGTCCATTCGTTCTTGCCAGTATTCACGTCGGGCCACAAGATCATCATTTTCTTTGGACAACCGGTCATACTTTCCTTTCCAGACCGTTTCAAGGTCCACCAACCGCTGCGTCCAGTTCTGCTCTGATTCTAGAGCTTGTTGTTTCTGCTCCTTGACCAGGTCAACAAGTTGGGCAACCTGGGTCTTGAGCTCAACTAAATCTGACATTTATTTTTTTTTTTCGTCCGTGCTAAGCCGAAGCCGTCAACGTTGGGTGCCTCCCGTTCCCGGGTCTGGGCACCAAAAATGTTGCGGTGGGGTTATCCAATAAACCAATGAAGTTCCGAGTCAATGTGAACCACCCGACAACATTTTTATTTCATGCAATTTTTGTCTACCGGTACGGGGAGAAGACTTACTTCAAAACCAAACACCCAAAGGCGGCTCGTTGGCTGAGGGAGGACGGGCTTCTAAGAATCCCTGATGCGGTAAACCTTCCCGGAGTCTCGTTGATCCCGACGCGACCCTCCAGGCGTGACCTCGTTATCCTCAGAACAGAGAAACAATGCGATTAGTTAAGTGTCCCAATGCCCACCGGACTGACCCAACCTCAGGACCTCCCAATATTCCACGAAAAAGGAAACAAAAATGCTCACCACATTCCCGATGACAATGCCGTAGCCAAATCAAACTGTAACCTCAACGGGTTGGAAAAACACACTAGAGGAAAAACCATGGACAAACTTTATTGATGGGAAAGGGGAGTTTACATTCTATACAACACATGAAAGGGAGGAAAAAGTTAGAAAAGCGGGGGTTAGGCAGGGTGAAGCAAGGACATTAAGGTAAGTGGGCAGACAAGCAATAAGGTATATCTTTCACAAATGTACACGCAGTGTCAATCGCAAGAGCACAATTTCATATATATGTTAACACATGGTCACAGACAACTGGATTTTGGCAAAGCAAGTGATCTATCTTGCATTACAATGGTCAAGAGAGGCTCCTTTGGGTTACAATCAAGATGAATCAAGAAACAATGAGGAGTTGCGTCCTGATTCCTTATCTTGAAACTTAAATGTCCTTCTTTTAGTTGTTTTTGTTCGCATACAATAATTATACCCTAAATATCCCTGACTAGGCTAAATGGAAAGGAGGGCAAGGTGTTATTGATACCTGGCCTTAACTGATGTGCAGGTACCACCACTTAAAACTTTCAAAAGGTTCGGGGATGATTGTTCGAGTTCAAGGAGTCAAACGCACTAGATGAATGTCATCTAATTTCTGTCTTTCTTAACTTCTAGCTTCAGCAACCGACATTACACGTATACCCAGTCGCACTGTGCACTTTGTTGGCCTGTTCAGATTTGGCAAGCCTACCCATTTCAGGACTTCTTAAACAAAAAACCCCTTTTTTGTGGTTTGTTTTATCTTTTTAGAACATTAAGCCACAATTCTGACGTTAGATTCTATGGGGCTAGATTTTTTGGGGGTTATGGCATTCAAACCTGTATGGGAGAGAAAGGATGAAGGTTAAAACACACAACTACCATGATTTGTTAATCAGTGGTCCCTACTACAATGCTAATATTTAAAAACAGAAAACTACGAATTTGGCATTAAGAAACAAATGTCCTGAATGGAGTCTCTATTGTTTTATTACCTGTTTTAATAGGGCTTTCATCAAATAAAGGTAAAATATTGTCGCTGAGCAAATCTTTATTGAATTGCCTGTCTTGAACGACAAATTCTTCCAATGGTCGTGGATTCGTGGAATCGCTACTGCTTCGCTCCATACATTCATTAAGTATGTCTGGCTCAGGTATTGGTGCAGGTTCCGGCTCTCTGGATGAACGTTGAACATGTTCTAATACAATTGGCTTCTTTTTAATTGTGACATAGCAATTGCTGCATAGTAATTGATTTTCTTCCAAAATTCCATAGCTTGCAGCTGCCATGGCAGAGTTTACTTTTTTGATGTTACAGAAAATTCTTGTTTTTTCATAGGATCGCAACAAAATTTTGTTTTGAGGCATTTTAAGGTTAGGTAAATTACGTATACTAGAAAATTAGGTATATACTGAAAATCTGAAAGAAAGCAAAAAATTGTTAAAATTTGGAGGATTTTTTTTTTTCATTTTTTTTTTTTTTTCATAATAATCGTCGATAAGCTGACTTTTTATTACTTATTATGGTGTACATACATCAATAAACATTTTTTTATTCCTGGTCTTTTTTTCGAAAAATTATATCTTCGCTGCCAAATCGCAAAAAAAAAAAAATCCAAAAAATCATAATTTTATTTTTGTTACCCTAAAAAATGATACATATTTAGAAACTACAGTTAATTTTCCATATTTATCATTTAAGACTTACTACACTACCACAATTAGGAGCTGAGATATTTACGTTTGAAAATTATTGGTTTTTTTCATTTGACCAAATTTGGTCAAGCCATAAAATTTGACCAACTTGACCAATTTTCAAAAAAATTCAGAAATTTGTAATTTGGACCTAAACCAACCCTCACACGAAGTTTCATGAATTTTGAAGAGGTTACCGTGTACTTCATTTGTCTATTTCTCATAGAATTACCCTATTAATTATTAATTATGTTAATAATTAATTATAATTCTTATTAATTATAAGCAACTATATTTATATATTATTTATATATTATACCTATATTATATATTAAAACATTAGGTTAAATCTATTTATTCATAAAATTGAGCTAGGCCTAGGCTGCTATGGTTATAGTTGAAGGATTTGCACCGACTCCAACTCCATCCAACTATGCACTTCCGACTCTGACTCCACGACTCTGACTCCATGACTCTGACTCCTGACTCCGACTCCACAGCCCTGATAGAAACTTGCATCTTAAAATATATGGTAACCTAATGAGAAAGTTAATTTCAGTTTTGGAATGGATACTAAGTCAGTGTTCCAGGATATTCAACCTTTGTGTATCAATGTTGCCAAAAACTTGACTTAAATAGTGTTCAGGATTTGGAAAAATATTTAGAACATATCATACAGAAAGAGAGGTGTTTAAATGAATCAGTGAGTGTTTTAGATGATCTAAAGAGTATGTTGCATTTCCACTTATTCTCATTTTGAAGAAGGAAAACTCTTGTAGACAGTAAGTATCTAAATATTTGAATTTTAGTAGCCTTTTGCATGCTGTACCAAGTACCATTTTTGATGCAGCCAGACTCAAATTGTCAGTGAGGATTCATTTAGAAACATGAATTTGGTAAAACTTTGCTATCCAGACATGTTCAGAGACTGTCCATACAGCCCTAATTACTAACCTAACCAACCTGATCCAGGGGTCTATCAAATGGGGGTGGGCAACAGAGGCAGTCACCCCTCCCTTGGGCCTTGTACCAGTGTCTAGTGATGTGTGCTTATCTCTATAGACCTAACTGTGTACTAAAGTTTGTACATACCAGACATGGGGGAGGCTTGGCCTTGGGCATATTTTGCAGGCATTGGCCTCGGCCTCAGACCTCAAAAGTGGCCTTGGCCTCAAGGCTAGCTGAAAAGTGAAAGGTCTTGTGACTTTGATGAGGCCTTAGGGAATCCTAATTTGTTTTGTTCTGTAATTTTCAAACCCCAGTAGTGTTGAGGTGGAGATTCTTCAGGTTGGTGCACTCAGGGTAGATATTCTTCAGGTGAAGACCATGACCTGACAGGTGACCATATGTGGCAGCATACTTTCATAAATATTATTCAGACAGGTGACTAGTCAGGTGACAGTCTTTGATAAATACTATTCAGTTAGGTGACAGGTCACTGTGATATTGGGTACATAATATTTTAAATGTTACAGTATATAAATATTATTCAATCAGTCAGCAGTAGACTAATTGACTTAATGTAGCAAAACTAGTGTGGGAAAGCAATCTATCAGTTGGTCATTAGTTGAACTGAGCTCATATATATATGTGTATGTGTTATTTGTGTGTATAAACTATTGTACTGTATCCATTTCTATAACAAAAAATAGGCCAAACTAGAGAATAATACCACCTGGTACACTGATAACTAGCTAGTAGCATCAATAATTTTGTTTTTGCCCATCATAAATTGTAACATAAACTTCAATAATATGATTTGAAATAAATATATAATATTGGATGCAAATAATAATTTTGCTAATATCAGCATTATAACTGAGATGTAAATTGTATTGTTTGCAATTAATTTTTTCAGTCTTTTTTCATTTACTTTAATAATAATATAAAGTATTATGCATATAACTTTAAAAGTGTCTGGTAATGGATAATATCAGATGCAATATACTCTTGGATCAAATTACATATGGTATATAACATGTTGAAATATCAGGTGCAAATATATTCCTAATATTATCATATATATAATTATATAGTAATGACATGATATAAACTTCATACCTATAGGCCTACCATACATCAGAAAACATCTTTCACATACAGTACAAGCTACAATTATATTAATGATCTTTGTTAGACTTTAAGACCACACTTTCTTATTGTCAAGATATAAAAATGCAAAACTTGAAAAAAATAAGGCATCTCCAAATGTAGCTGTTTGCAATGCTCACTAGAGTTGCTAATAATAATTAATTGTAGCCATTCAGAAATTATATGATCAACACTCACTGAGTTTGTAACAACTATCTTGAAATATTTTGCTGGATCATCTTCACATCATAACTTTCCATATTATCATAAATACTTGAAATAGTGTGGGTATATTAAAATGAGAAATAAAAAGTTATTGGGCTAATGTATGGTGCCCAGGAAATCTTGTTCTGGCAACTGTGTCTGACTGTGTGACCTGGCAAGTATAAACACTAGTGATGTAGGTCGCATCCGCATCCACATCCGCACATTTTCTCGCACCCGCATCCGCACTTTGGACTGCGGATGTCGTGCGGATGTGGACCATTAAGATAAAATGTCATTAATAAGCGGAAATTATCAAATTCTACTATATTAATAGAACTAGTTCATTGTGCGCAAAAGTCATGCAAGCGACAAGACGAGAGGCTGTTCTTGTATGAAGTTACTCTCTTGCAACCTACTTAGATCCACGTTACAAAGCTAAGTTATTTTCACCTAGTACATTAGAACGAGTTAAATCATCACTTGGCAAAGCAGTTGAAGAGCTTCAATCTCTTGAATCTGTCGCTTCGCCACCCACCAAAAGAATAAAAGTTTCAGTGACAGAACCAACACCTTCAACAAGCAAATCTATCACAGAATCCGTCTCTCAGTTTCTTGAGTCAAGCAGCAATGACGAGACCTACGCGATGTCAAAAGATGTAGTAAAAATGATCGAGAGCTATCACCAAGAAAAATGCCTGGCTGCATGTGACAATCCATATTAGTTGGTGGAAAAATACGCAGAATATCTATCCTACTTGAGTAAACTTGCAAGGAAACATTTAGCCTATCCTCCAACAAACGTACCAAGTGAGCGATTATTTAGCAGTGCTGGATTAATATATGATGAAAGAGAAACAGACTGGCAGCAGAAAAGGCAGAAAAATTAATGTTCCTTAAGCATAACCTTCCTATAATTAAGTTTGAACATTAAACGATGAACATCTTAGTTTACTTTATTTTAATTACTCATTTATAAATATGCCTAATAAAACTTTAAACTTAATATAAATAGTTATCAAGCTAATTAAAGATCTCTTTCTATAAGGGTGGAGGTTGGGGAAAGAGGTCGGTGGGGGTGCATTTGAGTTGGGTTCACGTCCCGCATCCTGGTAACACAATTATGGTTTCTAATTGTGGCTGAAACTCAACAAAATATAACGAATTTATTTGCAGATGAATTCACTAATTGATTTCTATATTAGTTAGATGCTTGATATTATTTTATATGTTCAGAGAAAAGTACAGCAATTATTGTACAATTAATCAATTATACTACATTATAGCTACAGCTCTCTCTATATAATAACTTATTATATACGTTAAACACAACAAATCTCGAATATATCCTAAAAAATAATGAAAATGTAGACATCCACATCCGTGGATGTTGAAATCAAACATCCGCATCTGCGGATGTGAAAAAAATGACATCCGCTACATCACTAATAAACACACACCATGTCAGTGTTGTGGTGTGACCATGTGTGATAGATGAACGTGCTTAATGTTTAATAATTCCCTTTTATTCAGTAAGTGAAGTGAGCTATGTCTGTTAAATATTAATTTTCAGTAGAATCTTGCTTTGCCTTATAGGTTTAAAAAAAAAGAAGAGATATAGGCTAGTGTGAGGCTATGGTAGGTTATGATACCATACCTTTGGAAGAGCTTTAGGCCTAGGTTATGCTAGATTGTTGAGCCTTCCCAAAGCATGGAGGAGCTTATTTGTAAAAGATTTCTAAGTGAGTATCTGCACCCAGAGGTGCAAATACCGCATTCATTATTTGCATTCAAATATCACACCTCTGGGTGCAAATACCTTCAGCCTAACAATCTTAAGGCCTTATGAGGTCTCCCCTAAAAAGGCCTCAGCCTCAAGGCCTTTGAAAAATGTATGTCCTCAGCCTCAAGGCCTTTGAAAAATGTATGTCCTCAGCCTCAAGGCCTTTGAAAATGTGTGTCCTCAGCCTCAAGGCCTTGAAAAATGTGTGTCCTCAGCCTCAAGGCCTTTGAAAAATGTATGGCCTGAGACCAGGCCTCATCCCCATGCCTGGTACATACAGTTACAGAGATAAGCAGGTTTTGTTTTAGTTTGTATATTTTATAGTAAGAATAAATTTCAAATTATTATGAATTTATTCTATATGTATTAATATAAAATATTAATACTAAACCTATCATCCCAGGCCAGTATTGCCAGGTAAAAAATTGAAAACCTGCCAAATCATGCTTAAAAACCAGCCCAAAAACAGCTAAACAAAGCTGTCATAATAATAATAATATATATATATATATATATATATATATATATATATATATATATATATATAATATTTAGGAGAAATCCAATGACAAGGAGGAATGTAAATGCCATGAAAAGTCTTCTTTAATGCACAACGTTTCGAGCAATACACTCATCATCAGGCTAGATAATAACAATATGAAATTAGAATCAATAAATAAATGTGAACAAGACAAAATAATTTCTATAAAAAGACTAAAAGAAGAGGGTTAAATTCAAAGTTATAAAAATTTACATATAAAATTACAAGAATTTTAAAAGCTATTTTTAAATTACATATAGTAAATTTGAAATTAGTACAATGGAATAATTAACACTACGAACCTTTCAATGCTGGTTCCGAGGCACGAGTAATTTAAAACAAAACAAAACAGGAAACAAGCTATGGGTTGGGCGGTTGGAGTTATAAGTTAAGGGAGGGGGGATTATAAAAAATTGGGGAGGGGGGTTTATAAAAAATTTAGAGGGACAGCTGAGGAATCCACGTTTAGAGAAGGGGTCAATGTTTTAATATAAGAGATTCCAAAATTCTAAGTGAGTTAGGACAAGAATTACAACCGAGAATTTTAAAATTATCTAAAGTGACATCAGTTTTACATTTTATACTGTGTTCCGAATACTGGAGGCTTCTTTTTTATTTAAAATTTTACCTGTTGGCAACTTATTCCCATATGCGAATAAAATCTAGTCCTGAGGGAGCGCACGGTGCTGCCAATGTAAGTACCAAGGAGACACCTTGGGCAGGTAAATAAATATACAACACCGCTACGCAACGAATCAGGAGTTCGATCCTTCGCTGAGAAAAAGCTACCTAAAGACATTTTGTTAATAAATATAATGCGAAAATCAGTATGATAGAAAAATTTTCTTAAACTTTGTAAATTTAAGTTTAAATTCTTTATTCATGGGACCCATTTCAGGTACCAGGAAATATTTTATATCTTTAGGCACTGAAATACAGGAAAGTTGAGGGCTATAAACATTATTTAAGAAAGATCTTATTAGTTTATCTACATATTGAACAGGAAAACTATTATTGGTAAAATATGATCTTAAATTATTAAATTCATCGTTTAGTAAGGTAAAACTAGAGGTCAAATTATATCCTCTGAACAAGTGTTTTAATACACGACATCTTATAGTTAAAATTGGTAAAACTAAAGAAATTCATGCCCAAACCAGTAAAAGTGGGTTTCCTGTAAACTGATGTAGTAATAGAATCCCCTTTTTTCGAAATTAAAAGATCTAAAAAGGGAAGGGAGCCATTTTTCTCAGTTTCCATTGTATAAGTTATATTGGGGTGCAGAGAATTTAAGAAGTTAAAAAATTGTTGCGCTTGTACAGCATTATCAAAAACAGCTATCGAGTCATCAATGAAGCGTCGATAGAAAATTGGTTTACAATGGGTGGGAGATTGTCTAAAAATTACACTTTCTAAATGAGTCATAAAAAAATCAGCTGATAGAGGTCCGACGGGTGATCCCATCCCAACACCATCAATTTGTTGGTAAACCTTATTATTGAAAATAAACCCCCCTCCCCAACTCCCCTCCCCCCTCCCCAATTTTTTATAATCCCCCCTCCCCTAACTTAAACTCCAACCGCCCAACCCATAGCTTGTTTCCTGTTTTGTTTTGTTTTAAATTACTCGTGCCTCGGAACCAGCATTGAAAGGTTCGTAGTGTTAATTATTCCATTGTATTAGTGTTAATTATTCCAGTGTACTAATTTCAAATTTACTATATGTAATTTAAAAATAGCTTTTAAAATTCTTGTAATTTTATATGTAAATTTTTATAACTTTGAATTTAACCTCTTCTTTTAGTCTTTTTATAGAAATTATTTTGTCTTGTTCACATTTATTTATTGATTCTAATTTCATATTGTTATTATCTAGCCTGATGATGAGCGTATCGCTCGAAACGTTGCGCATTAAAGAAGACTTTTCATGGCATTTACATTCCTCCTTGTCATTGGATTTCTCCTAAATATTAAATTGAAGCTTTGTAGAAGCAAACCGCATGACTATATATATATATATATATATATATATATATATATATATATATATATATATATATATAATATATATATATATATATATATATAATATATATATATATATATATATATATATGAGCATTAAACCTGCTAGGTGTATATACACACACACCTTTGTTTTAGTTACTCACACGCTAAAAAATTTGCATGTATCAGTGACTGATACATGCATATTTTTTAGTTAACAGTATTTATATTTGTTGAATATTCAAACTTTCCACTATTAGTCAAAAAGACATCTGAATTTAAAAATGGTCAAAAATTTGCCAACCCACGACTGTAGAATTTTACTTGCCAATTAGTCTTAAAACTTTCAGTTGTACTGTCTTCTGCACAATGAAAGCTCAAAAATGTTTCAGTATTCTCCATGTTGAATTCTGTCTGTACACACACAGTAATGTAACTACTTTGTAATTGAAACTGCTTTTAGCAAAAAGAGTAAAGCATTGAAAGAAAATAAAAAATTATTATGCCCTATTGAGTAATATTTTCAGCAAGAATATTCTGGCTGAACTTATTTTTCACTGTATATGAATTTAAGGTTAGGTGCATGCTACAAAATGAGCATAAATTAATGATAAAAAGACAGTAAAAACTAAAAACTATCATATGCAAATATGATTCAAAAGGAACATCATTATCTGGAAATTCAGTCAGTAAACTCTATTCCTAAAATCCAATGGTTTTAATTAAGTTTGTAGACTAAGGATAATAAACCCATTGTGTTATAACTTGGCTTAATCCTTATCAAGCCTGTCAGTTATATTTTCTTTTCATGCTTTAAAGGGTTTAGCAGCAGCTTATACAAAGGATCATAAAACTGAAATTAATAGGTATTTAAAAATGGTTACCTTGCTATAGGTCAAGTTATTCACCCTGCAAAATAGGTACGCTACCATTCTTAGGTAAAAGAACTGATAATTTAATATACTGGTAACCACTTTCATTTGCTGGTATTACGAGTGGGGCATTCCAGGAATTTTAAATCATGCAGTGCATGACACACACCACCTTTAATTTTCCCATAATTTGGTATATGGCATTGTTTAAATCAACAAACTGAAAATATAAAATTATAGTTTGAGCAGTCAGAATTATGGTTCAGAATTTATGAAAAAAAATTTCTTCTTTGAATGAAATTGAACTTCATCTCTCTCTTTCTCCAGTTGAAAGTGAGAAAAAACTGTGTTTTAGCATTAAAGATAGTGTTTTCAGATTTAAATGATGCTAACCACTGAAAAATCATAACATTTCACTTTTTCTATAGCTAGTTATTCATTAACACTTGATTTGCCATCCTTATTATGAGTTAATTTACTGAGTGAGGTATATGTAAATATGCATCTTACAGCAGAAGGGGAATGAAAAAATCTGTTCATATCCAATGAAGAACTTTATTTACAAGTATAAGTACAGTCCAACAAAACTTACAAAAAGACCATTTAACATGAACATTGACTCAACAGAGCTGTTTTGTATTTACAGACAGCTGCATCATATATTTATACAATATGTACACAAGTTGAGAAGTCCAGACATTATTCTTAGTTCACCCTAGAGCTCCACTACTTTGATTTCCTTTGGATGGAAAGAGTAAATAAGGATATTTTATTTTTGTAATAGTAATACAATCACTATCAATGCTGCAGAAGCAAAATTGGCCAAATTTGGTAGGAACTTCAATATACCTGAACTGATAGGCCTAAATGAATTTTAAAATAGTTTGAAATTATCCCCTGTTTGGAGTCACCCCATTTTATGATCTGTATGTTATATAAAAATAAATAAGATTACCATATAAGGAAAAAAGTTACCATGCATTCTAATATTTAAGTTTATAACCTTTTTAGAAAATGTTAATATCAGTATTTCCTTCAGTTAATATCTCCCAAAAGTTTAATATCATTTGGTAGTATTCAGCATTATTTCATAGCTATAGTTCTTATTTTTAAGTTTAAAGCAAACAAAACTAAATTTTGTCTATTTCAGGCAGGAACTGCTGTTGGAGACTGTTCTCAGATGTTTAGGAAAAATATTAACCAATGCTTTGTGCTTGGATTGGAACTTCTTTAAGGATGTTTTTAGTTTATTATTTCTCTATATAACATCCTCTCAAAATCCTCAGATAGGTTTGTAATATTTGTATTACTCGCATTTATTTAATGTCCTTGACCTTTCATGCAGTTTATTTTAAATACCTTAAGAGAGATCCCTTATGCAGTAAAGGGTTAAACGATAGTATGCTTTCAGTTCTGTAATAGCACAGTGCATTACTGGCAACTAAATTGTATTTAGAACTACAGCAAAGTATGGTGCTACAAATTATGTTAAATGTAAAGTGTGAAATCATTTGGAGAATTTCTTTAATTTTAAGGTTTTACACGATAACTTAACCTAACTTTGACTCGTGTGAAAATCTAAAACTAAAATTTTTAGAGCCTTAAATTTTATCATTGCCTAGGCTGTTCAGTTTGTTTGGCCTTGAGTATGTACTGTAGATTTTGACAATCTTTAATCTTAATGATTGTTTTATAGTGGACTTTGTTAAATTCATCAGTGCCCTTTATCAACACTGTTCAGATATTAACCTACATTTCAAGTGTTGTGACATCATATATTTTACATAAAACTTTTTATCATCCATTCAAGAAAAGTAATGATTTATTGAAAAGGCCATTTATGTCATCACTAGTGATTTTTTTAAATATACAGTATTTCTAATTTTTTGTCTGACAGAAAAATCTCTCGGGCCTGAAGTTTATTTGGCCTCATAACTGTCAAACATTTTGTTCTGTTAGTACTTTTGCAGTGTCCCTTTTATTTAAGTTATAGATAGTTACACTTCATTTCAGTATAGTTTTTTTTTTTTTTTTTATTGTAAATTTCTATCAAAAGAAGAACTTACAACCAGGGAATTTAATCCTTGAAAATGAACCCAAACTACTGTTTGAGTAATGTTTTGAATTAATTTATTTGGAGAATAGTTTCGTTAGGTAGCTCCTTACAATAATGATATATGGACGTAACAGAATATGTAATGACATATTTTCACAAAGAAATTTTGGTTGCATTTTACTTTAGGAACTCGGTTATCAGTCTGTTAATGTAACAAAAAATTATATTATTGTTAACCTTTATTTTAATTTCTGTTGTAGTTGGAAATATCAGTGAAGAATGTAAGACAGAAGCCCTTCAGAATGTTGCATATTTGTGCAAGGCTCTTCCCCCTGAACACTGGCATAATCTTTGTTCTGAAGCTTTCAGGCCACAACTTGGACATGCAGTTTACATTTGTTTACAAATTGCTGAGAAAGAGAAAAACAGACTTCTCAAGTAAATATTCAACATTCATTTATGTTCTGGGTTGTGTATGGTACAGTTTTGTGTGATTTTTTCATGATCACTGCAAAATTTTATGGAATTAGAATGGAGTAAATAAATCTAAAAACTCGTTTATCATTCCTATGAGGTAGACACGATGCTTGAACTCTGAACTGAAAGCACTTGTATTAATTATGCAGCCAAGGATACATAGGCATTACCCTGGGTAGTCACTTCTCTTCTTAATTTACTCATCAGATGTGGTAGCAGCCACTCATTCTTTACCAAAATCAGATTTACTGCTCTCAAACATTATTTCTTGCTTAATAATGAACCAGTCACTCGACTCGCCTATAAGTCGTACAAGAGCTATTTTCCACAAAACTTTTCACATCATTTAACCACTTAACCACTGATACCATACATTCTCAGTACTTGCTATAAGACAAAACTATCATAATCATCCTCCAAATTCATGTCTCACACACTTTTTTTCTTATTACTTAGTTTCTCAATCAGTTATATCACAGTAAAAGTAAATAGAAATTATATATTTTGGCCTTCATGTGTTGTGCGGTAGGTGTCTCATTTTAAAGCGCTTATATAACTGCTGGGGGCTGTATTTACTACTGGTTAAAATGGAAAATTCATAGACTGTACTTCTGATACCAATGTATATTGGTTTTCAGTACATAGTTTATTATTTAATATTTCACTGTTAATATAACTTAGCCTTCATTACATACGTTCCATATTTACCTAGAATCTTTACATATTGCCAAAACTGTATTTTTGATATAACTACTGCCCATATAGCATAGTTGATTAACTGATGCACAGTTGATAACTATATCAACCATGCATCAACAGTCCAAGCAACCGGGTTACAGGGTGTTTATTAATTTGCAGGATAATTGCTTTAAATACAGTTGAAGAACTAGGTTTGAAGTTTCATAGTAATCAGTTCAATGCGAAGATGAATAGTAAATTAGGCTGTACTTTCGCCTATTTCCTTCCTGGTATCGCTATGGCAACCACCCGCATAGCTACGGCAGGAGAGATTCAGGGTCACAAGGTTACAGTTGTAAGTCATTGTCATTTTTTTTTTTCATGAAATTTACAAAAGTTTTGGAAAATTACTCACACACACACAAGACTTTTTCGTGTATGCAAATTTCCAACATGATACTAAAAGAAACAAAAGTTGCCCTCATTTCTCTTTTTAAGTTTATACTCCTTTAAAGCATATATTTTGCTTTTTTAGGGTTTATTCTAATAATGTTTTAATCTTCATATAAAGCTATTCCTCACACAAACATTTGCTTGAAATAATATTTGCTTACAAGTACATCTTAAGTGCAATAACTGAACTGAACTACTTCACTCCTTTGACGTACCAGAAAAGTCATTATGTTACAGTACATTACATTTCATTTAGAAAACAAGGATGAATGTACACTATTATTTCATTCGTCATTTATATTTGTTTTCAGTAATTTGTACAATTGATTTGCCCTTTATTTTAGACTTTGCAGTATTTATTTTGAAGAAATACAATGAGTATTTATAATTGTATATTGTACAGTAGACTCTCGAAAAATTCAAATTTATTGGGGTTGTTTAACCTCCTTCACAATATCTATGGTCAAATAACGGAAGGGACCTACAGCTTTACGTGGGATCCGAACCACTGGTAGCTACATAATCGGGACATGGAGGACTGTCTCCCATCCAACTTACTACTCAGACCCAATATCGCTTAACTTCGCTGATCTCCAGGAAGCGGTGTTACGACATTGGCCATGACGTAGCCCAGTAGACTGGATAATTCGCGATTTACTAACGTGGATACGGTATGGCCTGAATGTGGTCCCACCTGCCAGATTTGAATTGGGTTGCTGGAATTCCTCGCAAGTTTCACTGGTTTTCTCACGATTTTGTAAATTAATGGGAGTAATGGAAGTACCCACGAATTTCGAATTTGCACTTCGAAATTCGTGGGTACTTCCATTACTTTCATTAATTTACAAAATCGCGAGAAAACCAGTAAAATTTGCGAGGAATTCCAGCAACCCAATTCAAATCTGGCAGGTGGGACCGCATTCAGGCCATATCTACGTTAGTTAAACTACATTAAACCAGTGTCTTTGAAGATTAGTGTGAATTAAATGTGAAAAAAGTTGAGTGAAAGGAATGAAAAAAAGTGTTTGTTAAAAAAAATCAATTTGTATGTTTTCATTCACGTAGGTGGAGCTGAGCAGGCTGCTGGGCCGTCTGAGGCGGCGGAGTTGGAGAACGATGTCTGAGATGTCCAGGGGGCTTGGGAACTTGCTTGCATGTGATATTTCAAAGTACAAATAATTTTTTTGGCCTTTTTTGGGTGTTATTTTGTCTTCCGGTACCTAACTCTTTATTACCATATAAAACCATTAAACTTATATTCACGAGATTTCTGGGAACCTATCTCGCGAATTATCGAGAGTCTACTGTATATAATTTGCTTTGAAATAGTTTTTAACTGGTGTATTATTATTTGAATTAAATTAAGCTGGTTTTATTGTCATTTAGAAGGAAAAATACTAAGAATATTTATATTAAATTTCACGCAAAATCGTCAAATGAGATATAGTCATCATTTCACACTTGATTTCACTTCTGGGCAGAAATTGTTCACTGTAATATGGAACTGTAGTGTTATTCTTCATTCTTATATATGATTCAATTGCATTTTCCAGGCGGCTTTGCAGTGCTGGCAGTATTTCATATTTGTCGTCATGAGGGATGGATTTCTGTCAACTTTTGTAGAAAATCTTGGCGTTCCGAGTTCTCTGTCATCTCTGCAAAAGAAATTATTTCCGCTAGAGAAACAAGGAAAAAATGAAATTAATTTGGCAAATGAAAAGAATTTAAAGTCTGCAAAATGCACTTCCGACGAACTCGAGGTTTTGGGCAATACATTCTTATTGTTAAATATAGCCATAAAGATAACACACTCGGCCTTACTACTAGTTTGGAGTCTGATTCATTAAAATAATTTTACTTTGTTTATGTCCCATGAATTCTTTCATTAATTTGTAAGAACTGCCGCTCAGTGTCCTAAAACAGTTACACAGAAAGTACAATTGATTCAACGAACAGTTTCGGAAAGAAGTTTGCCTAGCAATATAAAATTTCTGAAGAGCATAAAAAATTAGTAATTGGTCTTGCTTTTGAAGTTTTATTACTGTTACAGAAAGAGTAAAATATCCAAAGAAAAACAATATTACCAGTTAGTAATTTTTATGTTTTTTAGAATTTTTTTCTAAGCTAACTTTTTTCTGAAACTGTACATAGACTGCATGGTTACTGCTCTTGATGAAAACTAATGTATTTTTAAACGTTATAAGTATCAAGGGTGAAAAAGAAATAGATTTGTTTGTTTATTTTTGTTTTTGTAATAGATCATAATTCAGTTACAATGTCATAATAAGGAAGTTTGACAAAATAGGTCATTCTCTTCAGCTAGGCAAGAGTACCTATATAAGTATTTGAGTTCTTAAGTGACTATTTTTAGTAGGTCGCGGATTTGGTATTAATATTAGTGATGTACCGATTTCAAAATTTAGCCGATGCCGATTCTTTGAAAAACTGCCGATACCGATGCTGAGCCTATATTTAAAAAAATCAATTTCCGTCATAAATTTGACTAATCTAATGTGAAAACTTTCAATTTTCATATTTTTACATTTCAGATTTAAAATGGTTTTCCTTAGCTCACTCCACAATATATGGTACCAGAATTTGTTACTCATATATTGTAGTTAAAATGATGTTAAATAGTTTTATTACTCAGTAAAATGATGAAATAATTTTATTTTAGTTTCATAATAAATTCAAAACCACTTTTTTACGCGTCGGTCGAAATGTGACGATAAAACCCACACTGATATTCGTTTTTCTTTATCCACCCGAAGAGGATGCCGGTGGGCATCGAACCTGTTGTGGAAATGAACTCCGTCTATTAGTGTGGGTTTTATTGTCACATTAGTTTCATAAATTGAATACCAGTATTTAAAGTAACTGGTTTCCTTATATTGAAGGACAGTAATGCCTCTTATTTTTCAGTTCGTAAATACAATAAGAGGCATTACTTTTGTACCGTCCCTCGTATTTTCTTTCTTCAATAATGTAAACAACAACAACAACAACATTATTTTTCATTAAAATTTCGAGTCCCTGGTAGCCAGTTTGAATTAAAAAAATAGATATGCAATTTGGGTTTATAAAATTATTAAAATACTTAAAATAAAGTCAACATAATAAGATGGTGTAATATATAAATTATAAAGAGTACAACTTCATACAGAATTATTATTAATATAGAATAGGAGATTACAATAGCTCATAATATTTAAAGATTAGCTACTTAGAGAAAATGTAAATTTATTGGCAACTTAACTTATTACGCTTTGCCTTTTTCGTGAATGTAAAATATTTTTATATAATTACACTTTGAAATGAGTATAAATGATCATGAATAGTGTTTTTTGTATGTTCAATTTTCCATATATGTACTGTATATAGATTTTGCTTAGTAATGTAAATTTTAAAATTTCAAATAATCGGTAAGAGAATCGGCTGAGTTTGTCCGATGCCCCAAAACTGGCCGATTTTTCCGATGAATCGGTACACCACTAATTAATATCCACCCTTCATATTTACAAGAACACCGGGCTCCCAAGTTTGTTTATTTTTCACCAAAAAAGACGTTCCAGTCATTTGGAGTCGAGTCAGTTTATGATAAAGGCTTAACCGAGAAGTAATCTCGTTAGTATTTAAATTTCTTTTAATTATTAATAAATAATTACTTCCTGCAGGATGATTGCGGTCCTAAACTAAAAAGCGTCGTAATTGATGGAGATTGGGTAGAGTCTACGAGCGAAAAGCTATTGCTTCTCGCAAAGTCTTTGCTCAGTTTAATTTCCGATTCTCACTGGAGAGTGAGGGAAACGCTTATTCATTGGTGCCAGTCGCTTTTTCAGCACTGTTCAAGGTATGATATCACAAGTTTATCTTTTTTGTACTTGGAATATAATCACATTCACGAATTCATGACTTTATTATTGGCAGGTCAATGAACAATTGTATTATATTCTGCCTTGAAGCTGTAATAACGCTGAAGAGCGACCCTGTAGTGGAGGTCTCCGAGACAGCGGAAAATGCTCTCCACCTCTTGAAGGAAAGTTTTGATCCGAATGATGATGGAAGGTTGATGGAACTGTTGGAAGAAAGAGTCTTTGCTTTAGCCACAAAGATGCCCACTATCATCAAAACTCAAGGTACTGAAAATTCGTTTGAAAGAATTCACTTCAAAAAATAGAAAGGGAAACTTAATTCGTAAAATAAATACAATACTTTTAACATGAAGCGCGCAATAGATATATTTATACTTATTTTTCTACAATTTGCCCAAAGCTTTTGCCTTTGCTAGGCTCTTATATTAATTAAAAGATAACGCGTATCATTTTATAGGGAATGACACGCATGACTACATAAAATATCCTACAAACAAAATATATTAATCTGTGTGTGTGTGTGTGTGTGGTGGACCGGATGTCAGTTTTTCAGCATCTGCGGATGCGGATTTTTAATTTTAATATCCGCGGATGCGGATATTTAGTTAATCTATCAATATAATATAGAATTATGAATATGACATAACACTGGTATGCATATGAAATTTTTTTGTCTGCTGTGAGGGTTTCTTCAACTCATATTATATAATTCGACCATGCTGAATTCGAAAATGACATTGGTTTTCCTCAATCAGGTCAGGTTTTTCTCTATTGGCCATTTATTATAAGTCCAATTTTATCCCCAAATTTATTGATTTTTTTAGCTTAAACACTGTAGATACGAGTAATATTATAAGAACACTCGTGAAAAATGAAAACATTGTGTGAATAAATACTTTTATTCATACAATGAATATGGAAAAAAGTTTATTGAGGAAGGAATGAAGTTTTTTTGGCTTTCCGTCTGTGTTTTTCTTCGGGCACGTCTCGCTTCAAACACCAGCAATAGTCCGCCAGCATATTGATATCCCAGTTTCCCTGGTACCTCTCTTCCATTATTTTGATATCTTGGTGAAATCGTTCACCCTGTTCCTCACTATAATCCCCGCAATTTTCAGGAAAATAGTCCAAGTGGGACCACAAAAAGTGCATTTTTATGGACATGCGCGACCCATGAGCTTTGAAAGCTTCCATCAAGTTTTCGACAACGGACTCGTATTCTGGACTTCTACGCTTGCCAAGAAAATCAGTAACAACTGATTTGAATGCCTGCCAGGCATTCTTCTCAGTTGGAGTCATTGCGTTTTCGAACTGAGTATCCTTGATCAAAGTTCGAATTTGAGGACCATCAAAAACCCCAGCATTTAGTTTAGCATCAGATATATGAGGAAATTTACTCTCGAGATATCGGAATGCTGAACCCTCCTTATTCATTGATTTGATGAAATTTTTCATCAAGCCCAGCTTAATATGAAGTGGTGGGAGCAAAATTTTTGTTGGTGGTACAAGGGGCACTGAAACGACATTATGCGACCCAGGTTCAAAATTCTCTCTGGATGCCCATTCACGCTGTGCATAGTGCTTCTCATCCGCTCGGCTATCCCATTTGCAGAGGAAACATGGGTATTTCGTGTATCCCCCTTGCATTCCCAATACAAATGCCACAATCTGAAAAAAAATGAAAATATTTAAAGAATTTAGAGAATTTGTTCTATCAGATAAAAAAATCTATGCATTGGACTGTATGACTTCTGTGGGGAAGTTAAGTGTTCTTATACGCTCTCAAATAACCTTTGGAAAAACAACATAGTCAATAGCAATAGTTTACTTATGATATTAGTATTACCTTTAAATCTCCACAGATCCTCCAGTTATGTTGGTCGTATACGAGAGCATCCAGTAAAATTTCCATGTTATCGTAGCTCTCAGTAAGTTGTACGGAATGTGCTACAGGGACTGATGCAACCCTATTCCCAATGTTGAGAAGTACTGCTTTCAAACTTCGTTTAGACGAGTCTATAAATAGCCTCCATTCTGATGCGTTATATGGCAGGCCCAAGGATTCGATTAGCCCCTCAACATTGCAGCAGTACACTAAGGAAGAGGTATTTTCGTGCACTGCAAAAAACTTGCGGAATTCTTCCTCTCGTTTCCTATACCAGGAGAATGTTGTTCCCGGAGCCAGCAAGTTGTCCTCTCGAAGTCGTGAGCCCAAGATCTCGGCAGCTAATTTGGAAAGTCCTAAATCCCTGGTAAGATCATTAAGTTTGGCCTGGTTGAGAGGCCTCGGCTCATTTGAAGCGGTATTTTGAGGTATATACGACTGGGACTGGTCATTGGCATTGGTCATTGATTCATCATCAGAATCATCGAAGTCCAGGGTTTGAGGTGGGTCGGGTATTGGAATTCCAGGACCATGGGGTACAGGTCTCATAGCAGAAGGAATGTCAGGGTATACAACAATGTGTTTATTCTTCTTGTTAACTCCTGAAAATAGAAACACAGAAACATGGATATAAAACTTGCATATGAAATAGAAGAAGCATTCAGACAGTGGCGGCTCGTGAGGGAAGGCTGCGGTCTGTAAGATATGAAATAGGTCGATGGAGTCTGTATATTTTCTTTTTTTCATTCATATTGTCCCTTCGGGGACAATATGAATGAAAAAGAAAGAAAATATACAATCATTGTATATGTAAATGTAACTTGTATAACAATATGTATGTGTAAATGTATTTTCTATAACAATATGTATATGTAAATGTATGATTACCATTATGGTGAATATTATGCTATATATGGTGAATATTACATTATGGTGACTATTATGTCAAGTTTCATACGAGGATTTCAAAATATTTAAGAAAAATAAATTTATAAGCCCACCTTGGAGGTTTGTCATGCAGAAATAGCAATCTGTCACATGATCCTTTCCTTCTCTCCAAATCATGGGAATTCCAAAAGGCAAAGATTTCGCTCTGCCTTTGCTCCATCTTCTCAAATTTTCAATGCACGTCTTGCAGCACATATGAGGGGCGAAATTTTTGTCCTGGTCCCCTAGCTTAATTCCAAAGTATGCTCTATACATTGTCTCCACAAATTTAGTGATTTGGGACTGGTTATTTGGCATGGTAACCGTCCCACATATGTAGCAGAATCTATTGGGATCATTTTTACACGCTCTATTCATTATGAAATATTTTATCTATATGCCTGAAAAGTAAAAAAAGATATTATACAAGTGAAACAAGTGATGATAGATGTTACTGTTCCAATTCCGCTTTGACAAAATCACGAAAAATTCTATTTTACTTATGAGGCCATAGCCGGATAACCTGAGCTGATTGAGAAAAACGGATTGCAGATTCGAAATCAGCAGGAAAAACTCTATAAGAATCACTTACAAACCCCTTGACAGCAAAATTGATGCATACCAGTGTAATTTTTCAAATTTCGTGATATTACTGTTATGGCAGGCAATGCATAAGAATTAAAATTAACATTAATGTTTTCATTATGATAAAAATAATAACTTTCTCAAGAGTTTCAGCCACAGAAAATTCAATGAAACAAGTTTCATTCAATTTTTTGTTACCAGGTATTTATATTTTCAGGTTTATATATTTGTTTGTTCATTAATAATTATTAATACTTTAAATGAAATGTGCATAACTCGGCCTTATAAGCTAATTTAATTGTAAATTGCATAATTTATTAGAGGTAATATCCGCATAACATCCGCAGTCAGAAGTGCGGATGCGGAATTTGGTCCACCACTAATATATATATATAAAAGCTTGAAATCGGGACCGAAAATACTCAAGTCAGTTACACAAAAACTTGGCGGGCGCGCTGTCCAAATCTGAAGCTTCTGTTGGCGTTCTTGGGAGAGTATTCTTCCGGAGATGGGACTCCAGCTCAATCTCAAACCCCATTGCGGACATGGAGGTGGAGCATTTAACTCTCATCCTCGGGGTTTTCGTACAGTTGCCTTTTACGACATTCGCGAGGAACCAATTCTTCGCTCCCTCCCCCTTTCCCCCGTATTCCCTTCCCAGGGGATCTAAATAGTTTAGGACGGGTTCCCATCCTTACTCGGTTGACGTAATCACCATGCTATTCTAAGTACCAGGTCCCTTCAGATCACTCTCCTCCGCTTATACACATATATATATGTTACAGTAAGATTGTGAAACTAATGGTTTCATGAAATTCCTGAAATCTTCAGTAATTTCGCATAATTAATGTTACACTCGGGGACTTCAGGGAGTTACTAACCTAACCTAACCTGAAGCCCCTGAGTGAAATCACTAGTTTCACAATCTTACTGTAACAATACTTACTTACTTACTTACTTTTTTTTTTTTCATTTGAATTTTTGTTCTCAGATGATGTGCAGTTGCTTTCTTCCGTTCGTCAGCTGCTTGGCAGCTTACAAGTGATTGGAGAGAGAATCCGCTCCCTAGTTCAAATGCCTTCTCACCTTGAACGCATTTTTCGCTCTTTGGTTGTCCTTTTCACCTACGATTATAAAGACTCTGATCTTTTGATGGAGAAAATGATGTCTGAAGGTGAAAGATATAGAGCTGAAGTAATCATGTTTAACATCATCGGAGGAAGACTGAGGTTGTAAGGGGTTCATTGTAATTTTCAGAGTTAATTTTAGTTAATCATCACTTGATATTCGTACATTCATTCATTGTCATTCCCTGCGTAGATCCCTTTGAAGTGATGTCGATCAAGCCCCATATGGGTTCCTCCTTCCGGTATTTCCGATCCGATCAGATCATCAGGTGTGCTTCCACGTGTTGCAGCTTAATCGGTCGCCATGGAGACCTCATCTTAGTCGTCGATCAGTGCCTGGATCTCATTCAGGAAAGCTCTTTTTACCGTAATGAAGCGCTTTTACTTCTTAATCTTATAATAAAGGGTGAGTGAAAATAAAGCAAAACTTATTATATATCGTTATTTACACGATTTATTTCCCTTACTTACAGCAGGGTTATACGAAAGAGGGGACCTATTACCTAGTTCAAAGTGGAATCCGAACCACGGGTCACTACATTATCCGTTCGCAGAATACCAGAGTACGATCACTCATCCAACCATTAGACAGATCTAGTGTCGCTTCACTATTTTGCTGACCTTCAAGGATGGAGTGTTGCCACGTGACCATGACGTAGTCCCGACATTTTAGAAGGAAGGACCCCGTTCCATGTTTGAGAAATTGCCGTTACAAGTCTATAAAAATTACAACATTCGTAATCAGCTTTTGATTTTCTACTTATCATATTCCCGTTTGTCATTGTCACCGTTGATTCCTTGATCCAAACCATAATTTCCTGTTCTTTTTGATGATCCGACGGAAGGTTCAGGCGACCTATCTCGGTTAGGTTTTATGTCGTTGTGTACTGAATATTTCATTTTACCATTTTAGTTTTCGCAGTTTATTATTATTTTAAAAATCGGAGGTCTTTGTTTTTGCTTTTTTTTTCACTGGTGGCCATGAGTGAAGGATATGAATTTAAGAATTTTAAAACACTACCGGCGCGCCCAGTAGCTCAGCGGTTGTGGTGTCGGTCTTCCAGTGGTGTGACGCTGATTTGCTTCCGGCCGCTAGTATCGGGTGAAGTTGAGTTGGCCGCTTACTCCGCTTTTGCTATGACTCAGGTGACCCTTCGGGCGCGCACACCCTAACGAGTGGGGAAACGAGTTTCTTGTATGTTACCCCTTACCTAAAATATTATTCTAATTTTTATATTTAATGTGTGTGTGTGTGGGGTCGTGCAGACCTTATGAATTTGTTAAAGTCTGTACAAAAATCGACACGTTTATTTTTGCTTTTTAATTTATTTTTCTTCTCACATTTGTGAACTCGCATTTCTGAGTGTGTATTTTTTAACTTAGAATTGTTTTAATTGATGAAGTGGTCAAGAATGAAGTATTCACATTTTATAAAGCACCATTCTAATTTTGCATTCGGTTATATATATATATATATATATATATATATATATATATATATAATATATATATATATATATATATATATATATATATATATATATATATACAGGGTGTCCCAAAAAAATGTACTCACTCTTAGACAGCCCTTTACTCATATAATTTTATTTGTTTCAGGCCATACTAACGTGAATATAATGGCAGACGTACGACTAACTTTTGAAGAAAGAAAATTTGTCATAAAGTGCTACTGGAAGTACGAAAACGTCACGGAAGTGCAAAGACAATTGAAGACAGTTTCACAGAGATCCACCAACGCGACGCACCATTGCTCGTATCAGAGATAAGTTTGAAGCAGATGGAACTGTTCAGGACGTCCACAAGCAACGTTCTGGAAGACCACGGACATCCACCAACCCCGCAAGAGAAGAACAACTGCTGGAAACCCTCCTCCGATCCCCAAAGAAATCCATACGACAATCGGCTCGTGAGATAGGAATCCCAAAATCGAGCGTCCATCGCATTTTGAAACGAGTCCATTGGAAAAGTTACATTCCAACATTAATCCACGCTCTCAATGAAGATGATCCTGACCGGAGAGTTGGATTTTGTGAATGGTACCTGGACAAAAGCGCGGAAGATACAGCGTTTCCAGACAAAATTGTCTGGAGCGATGAGGCCTCCTTTAAGTTAAATGGCTCAATTAATCGACATAATTGCACCTACTGGGCTCCTCAAAATCCGCATGTTACTTTGGAACAACATTTGAACTTACCAGGGGTTACAGTGTGGTGTGGGATATCAGCATTGGGCATCGTAGGACCATTCTTTTTTGACCAAACTGTCACTGGTGCCGTTTACCTAAACTTACTGCAGGAATCCGTCGGTCCATGCATTGAAGAGATGTTTGGTGACGAAGAGGGTTACTTCCAGCAAGATGGAGCACCTCCCCACTACCATCGTGATGTAAGGGCCTATCTCGATGCAACTCATCCGAACACATGGATTGGGCGCAGAGGTTGCGTTGAATTCCCTGCACGTTCACCAGACCTCACACCAATGGACTTTTTTTTATGGGGATATGTGAAAGATAAGGTTTACGCCGCAAAACCTGCGACAGTCGATGAGTTGAAAGAGGAAATTGAAAGACAATGTCTCGCAATTCCAAATGAAATGATTCGTAATGTTATCGAATCCATTGGTCCGCGTTATCAGCTGTGTCTGGAAAATGGTGGTCATCAGTTTGAACATTTGCGAACACGCAGGAATGAGTAGACTAGACTAGGGGGAAAAGACTAAACTTTTCTTTAATTTCATTTAATTTTCTTTAATGTAATGTAATGTTCTTTAATTTAACCTATTAGACTTGTATCTATGTCAATAAACACTGCATTTATTGTCATTCAGTGTGAGTACATTTTTTTGGGACACCCTGTATAAGCACACCGGACAAAAAATTAGTCACCCCTAATAGCACCGATAGTAGGAAGTTCAAGGTCACACAGGGCGTTGATGTAGCATTGGTAAGTGACAAGTAGCGGTGACGTAGCACACAGGATCAGATCTGTTTCGTGAGGTGGTGAAGAACAAAGTGTGTGTTGGATATAGTCTGCAAAATGGGTCGTGAGGCAGACGTTACTCAGTGGCAAAAAGGAGCCATCGTGTTTGGCAGAGCCCACGGACACAAAATGTCTGAAGTAACCCAATTTGTTGGTGTGTCAACGCGTACTGTCCAGCGAGTTTACAAAGAGTGGTGTAGTTCGCAATCAACTGAAAATCGACGGCGTAACTGTGGCCTGAAAACAATTCTCGACAATAGGGGCCGCCGCCATGTTTCTCGTCTAGTAACTGCAAATCGTTTTCAAACTAGAGAACAATTGCTCCAAGAAACCAATGAGGTTCTCCAGCGACCAATTTCCGAACGGACATTGCGACGAGAACTGCATGCGATGGACATCTGGAGCAGGGTACCACGGAAGAGGCCGCTGTTAACAGCAAGTCACAAATTGGCACGTTATAAATGGGCTCAGAGGCACAAAAACTGGACTGCGGCAGATTGGAAACGTGTAATTTGGTCCGATGAGTCCCGTTTTTGTTTGTTCTCCAATGATGGGAGGCGACGAGTACATCGCAGGTCCAATGAAGCCTTTAATCCTGAATGCGCCGAAGGTGTTGTTCAGGCTGGAAACAGAAAGTGAAGCGCAGGACTCTGGCAGAACTTCGGGACCGGCTGATGAACGAGTGGCAGCAAATCGATGTTCAGTACATGCACAACCTCGTAGATTCTCTGCCTCGCCGGATTCGTGCGGTTATCAAGGCCAGAGGCGCCGTCACACGTTATTAGGTACATTCTGAGAGGGGTGACTAATTTTTTGTCCGGTGTGCTTATATATATATATATATATATATATATATATATATATATATATATATATATTTTTTTTTTTAGTTCGGGAAGAACCGATTCGCCTCTATTTAAAGGGCATATCTCAGCGGAAAAACAAAGAAAAAGTGAGAGGAAAGAGAGATGAAAAAGAAAGGGTGGAGGGGACAGTCGAAGTGGAAAAAGACCAAGGATGACAAGGACTGCAGGGTTGAGCCCATCATCCTTGGGTGCTAGGGCCGGGAGGGCGCACGTGAAACCTCCAGGAACAAGCACGTACAAACGAGCACAAAGAGCACTCAAGAGCACGAGCTTAGAACCCCCTTGCGGGGATATATATATATATATATATATAAAATATATATATATATATATAATATATATATATGTTTTATATATATATATATATACAGGGTGTCCGAGAATTATCTGTACAATTTTTGACTTATTAAAAGTCAACCATGAAGTGTAGAAATTCCAGTGTTGTCCCATTTTACAGAGAATCTCATTCAGTTTTTTCTGATACCAAGTTTTGATAAGTTTTTTAGAAATTCCAGTGTGTCCGAAAATTATCTGTACAATTTCATCTTTTAATAAAATTCTTGATAACACACGTAAAATTCTTAAACAAGATTATTTAGAATCTGTATTTTCAAAAGTTTCTTTTATTAAAGTAACGTTGTTACAAACATTCGATATGTGCACCATCACTGATTCGCAAAACATCCAATCGATACTCCAAATGTTGCCATGTACGCTGCAGCATATCCACATCAATTCGCTCAATAGCAGCTGTGATTCTTGCTTTTAAATCATCAATGTCTGTCACCCGCGTATTGTACACAAGATCTTTGACGAATCCCTAAAGAAAGAAATCACAGGGTGTGATGTCGGGAGATCTAGCCGGCCGATGAATTGCACCTCTACGGCCAATCCAGCTGTTTGGGAATGTCTCATTCAGGTACTTACGGACGATCAAGGCCCAATATGGCGGTGCGCCATCTTGCTGAAAAATGATGCGTGGATGCAGTGCTTCCAATTGCGGATAGACAAAGTGTTGCAACATGTCCAGGTAGGTATTGGAGGTCACTGTTGATTCACCGAAGAAAAATGGTCCAATCACGCGATCATGTAACAGGCCACACCACACATTAACTTTAGGACTCTCTCTGATGTGCTCTTCTATGCAATGTGGATTTTGTGACCCCCATATGCGCACATTTTGTTTGTTTACCTTGCCTGAAACATGACAAGTTGCCTCGTCCGAAAACATGATTCTTGCCAAGAACGCATTGTCCTGGTCGACTCTGTCAAGCAGAGTCATTGCAAATTCCTTACGGGAGACCTTATTATCTTGCGTAATCTGTTGCAAGATTTGCAACTTGTAAGGATGCAACTTCAAACGTTTACGCAAGACATCATGCACTGTCGAACGAGGTATCTGTAACTCTCGTGATGCAATTCTTGTCGACTTGCGTGGACTGCGAATAAAAGCCTCTCGAATGCGCTCGACATTTTCAAAAGACGTTCGAGGCCGCCCTGCTCATTTCTTATGCTCTACACTTCGTTTCCTTAAACCTTTTATACCAAGCTCGTATGGTTACTCTTGATGGAGGGTTTCTGTTGTAATTAGTTCTAAACCTTCGTTGAACTTGTGTATCTGATTTTGTTTAGATAAACCATTCAACACTGTGCTTTCTCCTGTGGATTCATTAAGGATGAGGGGTGTGTATGAATATCTGAAAAAGAAAAAACTTAAGAGTTTCTCTGTAAAATGGGACAACACTGGAATTTCTACACTTCATGGTTGACTTTTAATAACAGCCAAAAATTGTACAGATAATTCTCGGACACCCTGTGTATATATACAGGGCGTCCCCAAAAAATGTATACACACTTTAACAGCTGATAGCTCAATTGATGTTTCTTTCTTTCCAAGTTAAACCCATTAGAATTAATAATGGCAGTCAGACTAAGCTTTGAACAAAGGAAATTCATTCTAAAATGCTACTGGAAGTGTGAAAACGCAGTTGAAGTGCAAAGACAGTTTATGAGGGAGTTTCAAACAGATCCACCAACGCGACTTACCATCACTCGAATTAGAGATAAGTTTGAAGCCGATGGAACTGTTCAGAATGTCCACAAGAAGCGTTCCGGAAGACCACGGACATCGACAAGCCCACAAAGCAAGAAAGAGTACTGGAAACGTATCACCAAAGTCCAAGAAAATCTGTGCGGCAAGCGAGTCGTGAGGTAGGAATTTCAGAATCGTCTGTCCAACGCATTTTGAAGCGCTGTCAATGGAAAAGTTACATTCCAAGATTAGTCCATGCTATTAATGAAGATGATCCGGACCGAAGAGTGGAGTATTGCGAGTGGTACTTGGCACGATGTGGATGTGGATTGGACGAAGGGGTTTCGTAGAATACTCTCCGCGTTCACCAGACCTCACACCACTAGACTTTTTTTTATGGGGATACTTAAAAGACAAAGTCTACGCTATAAAACCTGCAATAGTCGCTGAATTGAGAGCGGCCATTGAACGAGAATGCACACAAATACCAAACGAAATGTTTCGTGATGTTTGCGATTCCATTGCTTCGCGTTATCAGCAGTGCCTGGACCAGAACGGACGTCAGTTTGAAAACAGGCGTTGACAAAACAATTAAATAGTCTGTAGATTCTATTACATTTTGAAAATGAAATGTATTTTAATAAACACTGCCTTTATAAGTATTTAAAGTGTGTATACATTTTTTTGGGACGCCCTGTATATATATATGAAAATTATTTCACGAAAGTAACACGTGAAAAATATTTATGATGAATAAAACCACGAAAGAAAGGAAACACAGAATGGTGCTCAAGCGCTTTCGTCTAATGACATCCTCAGGAACACTGAAGTACATAAACGGAGAAACAAAAAGGATTGTGGGAGGGGCACACAAATTTATAAGGAAAAACTATCGATTTTTAGCACAAGATTAAATGAATTGTTTCCAACCAATGTTATAGATAAAAAAAAAAATATACAAATTTATACTGGAAATCTGCCCGGGTTTTAGCACACTGCTCTTTTTGTATATAAAAATTTAAAAATTATCGATTTTTAGCACAAGATTAAATGAATTGTTTCCAACCAATGTTATAGATAAAAAAAAAAATATATACAAATTTATACTGGGAATCTGCCCGGGTTTTAGCACTCTGCCCTTTTTGTATATAAAAATTGAAAAATAAAAGTTATTAGGGTGGCATACAAGTTTACCAAAGATTTAGCGTTCTACCTTTATCTAAATCTGTTCTGAAGGAATTCAAAACAACAGGATCGAGTTGAAAAAGACCTTTGCTTATGTTGAAGTTATTTGTAAGTTGGATAATGGCAGACTCAAGAATATTTCTATTAACAATGTTGCTAGAGTGAAATAAAACTGAAGCATTATTCCAATCAATACAGTGGGATATAACTAGGCTGACCATATTTCCTTGAGACAAAAACGGGACGGAGTTATGTAATATTCTGTATTCATGAAAAAGTAAGTACATAAACCGGGACAAAATTGACATTTCTATTAAAACGACGGGACGGCCAGGAAATATAAAACAAACGGTACTGTCCCGTTCAAAACGGTACGTATGGTCAGCCTAGATATAACTGACAAATGGACAAACAGGGCACTGGACAACTGTCCTGTTCTAACGGAATATTGATGCTGTTTTATACGTGTGTGCAAATCCTTTCCCGTCTGACCTATGTAAAAGGAATCACATTGTTTACAACCAATTTTATAGATAATGCCTGAATTATTGATAGGGCTATTTTTTACTATGATATTTTTCACAATATTGTTATATGAAAATACTACATTAATATCCAAAAGTTTAAGTACATTAGCAATGCCTAAAAAGCCCGGGAAAAATGGAAGTACTAAAATATTTTTTGACAAAGTATGAGTGTTGTTATTGACACGATAGAAAGTTCGTTTTGCCTTGTTGAGACAAGATTCCATAAACGCAGATGGATAACACAGATCACTTCCAATACCGTTGATTTTTTTAATTCGGCATCGATGTATTCCGGACTGGCGATCCTTTTTGTTTCTCCGTTTATTGTATATATATATTTTTTTTTTTTCTGTAACCTATATACTGTATAGGCTGTAAGTGTAACTCTTTATGTACTTCAGTGTTCCTGAGGATGTCATTAGACGAAAGCGCTTGAGCACCATTCTGTTTCCTTCGTGGTTTTATTCATCATATATATATATATATTATATATATATATATATAAGCACACCGGACAAAAAATTAGTCACCCCTCTCAGAATGTACCTAATAACGTGTGACGGCGCCTCTGGCCTTGATAACCGCACGAATCCGGCGAGTTTAGTATGCGGAGGTACACCTGCTGTTTCAAATTCATCGTCACTGGAACGAGAGGGCCCATTTCGTGGTACGAAAAACATCCCCAGAACATCACGGAACCACCTCCAGCCTGAACAACACCTTCGACGCATTCAGGATTAAAGGCTTCGTTGGACCTGCGATGTACTCGTCGCCTCCCATCATTGGAGAACAAACAAAAACGGGACTCATCGGACCAAATTACACGTTTCCAATCTGCCGCAGTCCAGTTTTTGTGCCTCTGAGCCCATTTATAACGTGCCAATTTGTGACTTGCTGTTAACAGCGGCCTCTTCCGTGGTACCCTGCTCCAGATGTCCATCGCATGCAGTTCTCGTCGCAATGTCCGTTCGGAAATTGGTCGCTGGAGAACCTCATTGGTTTCTTGAAGCAATTGTTCTCTGGTTTGAAAACGATTTGCAGTTACTAGACGAGAAACATGGCGGCGGTCCCTATTGTCGAGAATTGTTTTCCGGCCACAGTTACGCCGTCGATTTTCAGTTGATTGCGAACTACACCACTCTTTGTAAACTCGCTGGACAGTACGCGTTGACACACCAACAAATTGGGCTACTTCAGACATTTTGTGTCCGTGGGCTCTGCCAAACACGATGGCTCCTTTTTGCCACTGAGTAACGTCTGCCTCACGACCCATTTTGCAGACTATATCCAACACACACTTTGTTCTTCACCACCTCACGAAACAGATCTGATCCTGTGTGCTACGTCACCGCTACTTGTCACTTACCAATGCTACATCAGCGCCCTCTGTGTGACCTTGAACTTCCTACTATCGGTGCTATTAGGGGTGACTAATTTTTTGTCCGGTGTGCTTATACACACACACACACACACACACACACACACACACACACACACACACACACACACACACACACCAGTTGGACAGAATAATGGAAACGCGCATTTTCGGTGCTGTATCTTCTGATATCATTAATGACGTTATGTATTTTAGTAAATTAATATGTAACTGTATATATTGAGAACATCTATTTTAATAAGTTCATATTGGTTTTTCATGTTTTAAAATAAAAACGTAGCGCTTGAAAAAGATGTTACTGCCTGTGAAAGGGGCATGATAGTGGGAGTCCGTTTAGTTGGTGTTTCAGTAATAAAAGTCATATAATTGCTCCTGTGTTTCGAGGAACAGTCCTCAAGGTTATGAATATAGTACATACAAAAATAATAAAGAAAGAACATTAAAAAAGGAATATAGTGAGCGTAAAGCAGAATGCGACAGAAGAAGAACCTTATATGATAATTATGAGCTGTGAAGTCTCGAAAACTTGCATCAAAACTTTTTTGTTCAAAATTTAACAGTAGTCCGCAAAGACCAGTGTCAGTCATAACTATGTTATGGGAACTGTAGTAAAGCCTATTTTAACACCAACCAGTACCAAAGTTCTAATGAATTTGGAGTTTGGGAGAATAATGGAAACAATTCTGTGCTTATGTGATGTAGTTTTTTTTTAAATTTCTGTGTGTATTCATAACGATGGGACTGTTCTCCAAGGTGCAGGGACAATCACGCTACTTTTAATATTGAGACACCAACCAAACGGGCTCCTACTATCATACCCCTTTTACAGTCAGTAACATTTTTTCCAAGCGCCATATTTTTACTTATTCTACAAGAACATGAAAAACCAATATGAACATATTAAAATAGAAGCTGTTCTCAATATTATATGCAGTTGCATATTAATTTAATGAAGTACATAACGCCATTAATGATATCAGAAAATACAGCACCGAAAATGCGAGTGTTTCCATTATTGTCTAACCCCCATATATATATATATACTCTACTCAAAAGAAGTTAAGGGTCAAAAATATTTGTGCATATAAATATAAGCTAACGAGCTAAAATGGTGACGACTAATGACAAAATAATTCTTTGATGGCTCAAGAACAGAAAACACAAAACAAAAACTTTTGATTAGACACTAGTTTATTACCCTGATGAAAAAAAGTCATGCACCCCCCAAAATGATGTTCACACAAGTCGCAGAAGCTTCAGTAACTAGTGTAGCCACCGTTAGCATTCACACATTCTTGACAACGTTGGCGCATGCTGTTCATCAGGCGTTGGAAATAACGTTGAGGGATCGCTTGCCATTCTGCGACTAATTGCTGAGCCGGTTGACGGCAGGGACGTGATGTGATCGAACTCGCCGCCCTAGTTCATCCCACGCATACTCAATGGGTGACAAGTCGGGTGAATATGCAGGCCAATCCATGTGCTGAACGTTCTGCTCCTGCAGGAAGTCGGTCACCACCCTGGCACGATGAGGTCTTGCGTTGTCGTCCTGGAACCAAGCTCCTGGTCCAATCCGCTGCAGAAATGGAATTACCAGAGGTTGAACAATCTCGTTGAGATAACGCTGACCAGTCAAATTTCCGTTGACGACGTACAGAGGGGTTCTGTGGTTCATGGATATCCCCGCCCACACCATCACACTTCCTCCTCCAAATGGTAGACGTTGAGCAACGTTGACCTCAGCAGATCTCTCTCTCCTTGACGACGATAAACACGAGCCCGGCCATCATTGAACTGGAGCGAGAAGCGTGACTCATCTGTGAACATTGTCTCTGCCCACTGACCACGGTTCCACCGGATATGACGTCTGCACCAATCTCGGCGAGCCCTTCTGTGACGGTCAAGTAGCGGTGGTCGGACTGCAGGACGCCGGCATCGCAAACCTCGGTCTCGCAGACGATTCCTAATGGTCTGGTCGGACACGTTGGTGCCTCTGGCAGCTCTGAGTTGATCCCGAAGATGCCGTGCGGTCACAAAGTGCTGTCGCAACGCCGTTATCATCAGGAAGCGGTCTTCTCGTGCTGTTGTTGATCGGGGTCTTCCAGAACGGGGGCGATTCTGAACAGCATTAGTTGTCCTGAACCTCTGCCAGAGTCTGCCGATAACGCTTTGGCTTACATTTAGACGCTGAGCCACAGTTCTCTGAGTTTGTCCATCTTGTAGCCAGCCAATGGCCCTTCCCCTGTCTTGGATGCTGAGTTGTCGTCGAACCATCTTCAAATTTCAAGTGATGATGAATGGAAAATGCTCAGCCCTTTTATTGCTAAAATTGGCATGCATGGAATGACACTCATGCAAAACACGTGCAAATGGTGCATGAAGTGTCACAATGGGTGTTTCGAGGCAGTTTGTCAGTTTAGTATGACTAAGTTCGTGCTTCAAATCTATGAAAAGGAAATCTGGGTTAACTTAAAAAGTTTCTAAGGATAAGTGCAATGATTGCATGTCCCATAATAACGTGATGTCTATAGTCCAAATGACAACCCAAAGGGGGATATTCTAACCCTATCTGGCTTAAAAAGACATACTTACAAAATGATCAAAAAATTTCCTTTGACCCTTAAATTCTTTTGAGTAGTATATATATATATATATATATATATATATATATATATATATATATATATATATATATATATATATGCCCTCGATTAGGTACTCCGGCTTGCCGGGCCGAGGGGGCTCGTACACCTCGTGGGTTGTTGGGGTTTCCTCAACTCCTCGCGGGGTGTGGGCGAAGAGTTAGCTAGTTTTTTTTTTTTTTTTTTTCCCCTTCCTTTTCTTTTTGCTCCCCTTTTTTTCCGTATCTCCCGGAATTTCTTTTGTCTTGACTCGGTCTCGTGCCTCTGTCAATTGTAGTATCCCCCCCCCCCCTCTGTTTGTATTTTGCAGTCTTGGGGTTATCGGATGCACCCGCCGGGAGGCATCGCTCCGTGGCTGAGCCGTGCTCTGGGAACGGTAGGGGCGCCCGGACCGCTGCTGCGTCTGGATTGGGTCTTTGCTAGGCCCTTAACGGACAAATCTTCGTAGAGCCAATCTGCTGTTTTTAAAACGACAGCCAGGTTGGGGGCCGGGCTACCCGGGACGTTGGGCCTGCGCCTTGAAGGATGCAGCGGCGGATGGTGCATTGCCTTGGGTCCGAGGCTGTCTTTTTTGTAAAGCTATTGTTTATGGGTTCAATTTCAAAACTTCAATCCCCTCCTGTTGACGACTCTGGCCCGCCCTTGGATTTGGATAAGATTTCTACTTCTGGTCGTTCAGCGGCCTCTGCCTCCGCTGGATTGACCTTAAAGCCGTATGGCCCCCTCTCGTCCTCTGCGGCGTCTGGCTCTCGTGGCCGGACTCGTGGTGGCCGTAGGGCGGGGTCTTCGCGGCCCTCGTTCTCTCGCCCGCTCTCGGTTACCGTTACACATGGACCTGTCCCTGCTGTCAATTTCTGTCCGGTGGACAGGTTCCTTGTTCTCCGCCCTTCCGCTGGCTCCCTTCCGGGCAACTCGGAAATGGTGTTTCAGCGTCTTAAGACGGTGGGGGTTCCCTGTCGTTATGATATCCGCCCTCTGAAGGATGGGTCTCTTCTTTTGAAGTCCCGTTCTTCGGGGGTGACTGAGTCCCTTCTACAGTTGCAGGATGTTTTGGGTTGCAGAGTTTCTGTGACTCCTCATCCGCAATTGAATAGCTGTCATGGCACCATTTTCGCTTCCCGTCTGCTGTCAATCCCGGTTGGCGAGTTGCAGGAGGATCTTGCCCCCCAGGGGGTAACGAAGGTCTTCCGCTTTTCGTCGCGTCGGGATGGTGCTCTTACCCCGTCCGCTCGTCTGCTCCTGACCTTTGACTCCCTTGTGCCTCCGGCCCAGGTGTTCTGGGGCGTGGGTGATCGCCGGTTGTGTGAGTTTTCGGTGCGACCGTATGTGCCTGACCCGGTTCGCTGCTTTGGCTGCAACCGGTTCGGCCATGTTAGCTCTGCGTGCCGCCGTGAGGGTAAGCTATGTGTCCGCTGCGGTGGACCTGCGCACCCTACCCCGTGCACAAAGCCCCCGCGGTGCTCGAACTGCTCGGGGGCCCACCCTTCCTCCTCCTCGGGACTGCCCCTTTTTCAAGTTTGAATTCGAGGTGCGGTCCTTAAGGACTACAGAATTCCTTAGTGCGCGGGAGGCGCGCGATAGGGTCCGTGACCGGGAGCCGCGGCGGGAGTTGTCCTATGCTGCGGCTCTTGGCCCTGGCGGGTCCTCGGGGCCCCTCCCGTGCTACCCGGGCGCCTACCGGAGTGGTGCCCCCCCCTGGAAGTTCCGGGGTTGGTGGTCGTCCTGGCGCCGCGGGACCTTCTTGTTCCTCTGCCTCACTTTCAGACATCCTATCTGATTCCCTGCCTACAAGTGCCCCTTCCCTCTCCGGCCTTGGGGTCTGGATCCTTGCCTACTCGTCTGTCGGGTGGGGAAGGTGATGCCCCGAAGGGGAGGAGGAAGCGTCGCCGTGGTCGGAGTCCTCCAGACCCGATCATGACCGCTGCTCGCCCTGCTTCCCCTTCTTCACCGGAGGGGAAGCGGCGAGCCGCTCCCGATCCGCTTGGGACTCCCCCTCCCCCCTTATACGGAGGGCTGGTGAGGCGTCACCTCCCGGTGCCCCAACTAGTGTCCGGGTGTCGGTTGAGGTACACCGCCCCATGACACCCTCGATTACTGACTCGGTTCCCATGGTGGACCCGGTCGAGAGGAGCCTGGCCCTTCTTCATGGAGTCTCTCCCTTCGGCTCCTGCTGAGAGTGGTCGGGTCTCTCTCCTGGATCTACCTCTCCCACCTGTGGTGGACCTTTCCTCCCCCCCCCCCCTGTCAGCACTTGTCTGGTGTGTGACGAGCCCTCGAACATCTGGTTCTCCCCGGCCCCCCGCTGGTGGGGAGTCGGGGTTTCGGCTGGGCCCGTCTCGTCGTCTTTCCCCCCCTCAGGGGAGCCCCCCTTGAACTCCCTGTTCCACTTTCCACCTCGTTCTACTACGGGTGAAGCAGCTGCGGGGTCGGTGGCCCTTACCCCCCCCCCCCCCCCCCCCCGTTCGGGGTGGGTGAGTCGGGGAAGCCGATTCCGTTCCTGGTTACGGACCGTTGAGTTTGCTGCTCAGCTTGGTCCGTGGCTATTTCTCTGCTTTCTCTGCTTCTTATAATGCCACTTCCCCTTACAGTTCCATTTTGCATTGGAACTGTAGGGGGCTTTTAGCTAACTGGGAGAACCTTGCCTCTCTGCTGGAGAGCGAGCGGCCTTCCTGTGTTTGTCTCCAGGAGACTATCCTGGCTGCGCGGGGGCTCCCTCGTCTCTCTAGCTATGTTGGTTTCCCTTGCACCCCGGATGAACACACACGCCGGCGGGGTGCGGCGATTTATGTACATCATTCATTACCCTCGCGAGGTGTGCCTCTTCGTACTTCCTTCCAGGCTGTGGCTGTGCGGTTCTTTTTAGATCGCCAGTACACTGCCTGCTCGATTTATATTCCTCCTCATGATCCTCCTCCTCGCGACGCGGTTCGCGAGTTGGTGTTGCAACTGCCTCGACCGTTTCTCCTCCTCGGGGACTAACAGTCGCGACCCAGTTTGGGGAGATGTCCGGTCGACTAATGTTGCTGGTATGTTGCTCTCCTTAATGGAGGAACTTTCCTTCACGTGCCTCAATTCCGGTGAACCTACCTACTTCCACGAACCCACGGGTTCATCTACCTGTATTGATCTCTCCTTGGTGTCCTTCGATGCCTTACTCGATTTTTCGTGGAAGGTGTTGGGGGACTCTTATGGCTGTGATCATTACCCAGTCTGTCTTGAGCCGGTCGGACCGCAGCTGGGTGTCTCGTCTCGACCGAGGTGGTGCCTGGCGCGGGCTGACTGGCCATCCTTCAGAGCTCGTTCCGTCATTGCCCGTTCAGTGTTGAGCTTTGGCTCTGTGGATGAGAGCTTGGAGTTCTTCGAGCGGGTGGTGATGGGCGTCGGGGAGGACTGTATTCCTCGATCTTCCGGTAACCCGCGGACGCGTAGCGTCCCGTGGTGGACTCCAGCATGTCACCAGGCGGTGTGTGAGAGGAAGAGGGCAACACGCCGCTTCCACCGCACCCGGCGCGCGGACCACTTGATTGAGATGCGGCGGGCGAAGGCTTTCGCCCGCCGGACTCTCAAGTTGGCCCGTCGGGCCTCTTGGCGTGCTTTTGTGTCCGGCATTTCCTCGTCTACCCCTTCTGCTGCTGTGTGGCGGAAGGTACGTAGTATCGAGGGGGAGCCGGTCCCTGCTAGTCGCCCTGTCCTTCGGGACGGGGACGGCTTCCTTTCGGATCCTGCTGCTGTAGCCGATCGGCTGGCCGGTGCTTTTGCTGCGGTTTCCCGTTCGCTTTCAGCTGCGGATCGTCTTTTGTCGGATGTTACGTTCCCGCCCTGGGAACGAGCCCTATAACCGTCTCTTTACGATGCGGGAATTTCGGGCTGCCTTGGCAACCCGTCGTTCTTCCGCCCCTGGCCCTGATGACATTCCGTATGACTTTATTTGGAATCTGCACCCGATGGCACTACACTTCTTGTTGGATCTTTTCAACCGGGTGTGGGTTGAGGGGTCGTTCCCTTCCCGTTGGAGCGAGGCGATTGTGGTCCCGATACCTAAGCCGGGGAAGGATCCGGCGGAGGTGGCGGGCTATCGGCCTATTGCCTTGACGAGCTCCTTATGCAAGCTCCTTGAAAAGATGGTGGCCGTCCGACTTTCCTTTACACTGGAGTCGCTTGGGTTATACCCCCCGACCCAGTATGGCTTTTGTCGATTTCGGGGTACTCTGGACCTCCCTTCTCCTCCTTGGTCATGATGTACGGGAGGCCTTTGCCCGCCGGAATCTTGTTCTGGCCGTCTTTTTCGATGTCCAAAAGGCCTATGACACGACCCGTCGGGGAGTTGTCATGGACCGTTTGAAGTCTTGGTTTTGTGGGCTTTTTGCCCACATTTCTTCGTAACTTCCTCTGCCGTCGCACTTTCCGCGTCCGTAATGGGGGCGGCCCTATCTGACCTGTATGTTCAGGAGGAGGGGGTGCCCCAGGGGTGTGTCTTGAGCGTCTCCTGCTTCAATCTGGTCATGTCTGCGCTACCGGGAGCCCTTCCGCCCTCGGTGCGCTGTTCCATCTACGCTGACGATCTGGCTGTCTATGCCGCTGGGACGAGTCCCCCCCTCGTGGAGAGGCAAGTCCAACTCGCGGTCAATCGGGTTGAACGCTGGGCGTCGTCGGTGGGCCTTACGCTGTCTTCCCCGAAGACTTCGTGTGTGGCCTTCCTTCCGTCGAGGAGACGGGGATCCGGCGCCGTCCCGGCCTTTAATCTTACACTCGGGGGTCAGCCTCTGGCCCTCGTTCAATCAATGCGTTTCCTGGGTATGGTTTTCGACAGCCGTTTGAGCTGGATTCCCCACCTTCGCCGGCTGCGCGAGTCTACAAGACGTACCCTGGATTTGCTGGGACATCTGTCGCATACTACATGGGGCGCGGATAGGCGGACACTCCTCCGTTTGTACGTGTCCCTGGTACAGTCAAAATTAGATTATGGGAGTGTGGTGTATGGCTCCGCCTCCCGTACGGCCCTTCGGATACTGGATCCGGTCCTCTCTAGAGGACTGCGCATGTCATCTGGCGCCTTCCGCTCCTATCCGGTTGATAGTCTGCAGGTTGAGTGCGACATCCCTCCCTTGGAGGATCGGCGGTCGTTCATCATTGCCAAGCACTATCTCCGGATTCTCCGTCTTCCCAACTCTCCCCTGTTCCAGGTGGTTGAGAGGGCGTTCTGCCGGGATGGGGGTTGGTATTTCACCGACACGGTGACCTCCCTCCTCGATGGTATGGGCACTCCTGCTCCATCCGTTATACCGGTCTCTTTCAAGGGTGTTGCACCTTGGGAGAGCACCCTTGTTGCGTGCTGTAGGGCGTTGCGCCCCGTTCGCAGGGCCGATTCTGACTCTGCCTTGCTTCGGTCTCTGTTCCTTCAGCATGCAGCGTGTCACTCTGCATGTGTTGCGGTCTTCACAGATGGCTCGAGGTCGTCGGGGGGCGTTGGGGCCGCGGCTGTTCCCCAGTCGTCTGCCCTTGCTCCCCGATGTACCCGTCTCCCTGATGAGGCTTCCGTTTTCACGGCGGAGCTCTATGCCATTCTGAGCGCTCTGGAGGTGGTGCGGGAGCATCCGGATGGGTCGTTTGTCATCTATTCGGATTCCCGCAGTGCCCTGGATGGCCTGGAGTGTTTTGACCCTGTCCACCCACTGGTCCGACGAATCCAGCTACAGTGCCATATCCTTGTCGCTTTTAGTGGCAAGGTGGTGGTATTTTGCTGGGTCCCTGCATATGTTAACGTGGCTGGAAATGAGGCTGCCGATCGAGCTGCCCGTTCCGCGTGCCGACTACAGATTTCACCCGTGTCCCTCCCCTTTTCCGATTATATCCCTGGCTTCCGTAGGTTTTTGCGCTCCGGTGGCAGAGTCGCTGGGATGGCGCTACAAATAACAAACTCTGCAAGATCAAACCCAAATTGGGATGTTGGGCCTCTTCCTTCCATCGGTCGCGCCATAAGGAGGTGGCTCTGGCCCGCCTCCGTATTGGCCACACCCACCTGACCCATGGCTATTTGATGGCCGAGGATCGGGTGCCCCGATGTCCCAATTGTAACGTTTCACTTACAGTTGCCCACCTCCTGGTGGAGTGTCCGCTTTACTCTGCGCTGCGCGCAGAGTATTTTCCCTTTTTGGAGAGCGTCGGGCCTTGTGATAGGCTTGGCGCTATTCTATCTGAAGGTCCCTACTTTTCGGTAACCGGGTTGTTCTCCTTCCTCTTTCACTCCCGACTTCTTTACCGGCTGTGACTCCGCTATGATGTTTCTGCTTTTCTCCTCCTCCTCCTCCTCCTCCTCCTCCCCGTCTATTGTTCATTTCCGTTAGCTGTTCCATAGTCTTCGTCCTGTGTTCGCTCTGCTATCCACCTTTCTTTTGGTGGCCATGAGCGGTCATACTTTGAAACAAAAAATTATATATATAATATATATATATATACTGTATATATAAATTTCACAATTAACACGTGACATGAATGAATGCTGCAAAGCTACCGGGAAAAAGAATAAACGATTCCAAGGCCTTTCGTGTATTCAGCAATGCACCTCGTTAGGGAATGTGTGTGTGTGTGTGTGGAGTCGGTCAGTTTTGAGTGGAGTCGGAGTCGGAAGTGCATAGTTTGATGGAGTCGGAGTCGGTGCAAATCCTTCAATTATAACCATAGCAGCCTAGGCCTAGGCCTAGCTCAATTTTATGAATAAAATAGATTTAACTTAATGTTTTAATATATAATATAATATATAAATAATATATAATATATAAATATAAATAATATATAAATATAGTTGCTTATAATTAATAAGGATTATAATTAATTAATTAACATAATTAATAATAAGGAAATTTAAAAATTTTGTACTAGCAACCCTAAATCTTTTTCAGATTTTTAGATTTCAATTTGATAATTTTGATAAGCATCACTGAAAGAAGATTTAATGGATTTAATGAATTTGTTTTTAAAAAAAGGATCTTTTTTTAAAAACAAATTCAGTTTAGGTTAGTACATTTTGTTACGGATGTTTATAATAATACAAAAACATCTTATTAATTTGCTAAACCAATAATAATCTTATTTTGTTTAAGCTTCAATCAGTTTGTATTTTGGGATTTATTGTAATTTTTGAATAAAGAGAAAAAAAGCCATTAAGGCATAGTTATAGCCACTAAGTACCCTGATGAGTCATGTGGTGGTGACGAAATGCCTTGTTTATGAATCTCCATTGGCCTAATAAAACTAATCGTAATTAATTTGGCCTTAACATTCCATCGGAGTCGGAGTCGTAATTATGCAAGTCAGATTTCTGGAGTCGGAGTCGGAGTGTTAAAATTTTTGGAGTCGGAGTTGGAGTCGGCAAATTTATCACCGACTCCACAGCCCTGGTGTGTGTACACACACACACACACACACACACACACACACACACACACACACACACACAAATCCACCGGTCCCGGGTTCGATTCCCGGCGAGAGCAGCTGTTCATCCTTCCATATAAAAAATTGGTTGATTGATAAATGAGTATGTTCGATACCTTAGTGGTTATTGGTTAAGATGCTGTGCTGCTAATTGGAAGATCGTGAGATCGAGTTTGGGCAAGGACTGGAATTTCTGACTTCCACGTTAAGCTGTAGGTCTAAGATAGGGCAACAAGCTTGACCTTCGTTAGAATAAACAATTCGGGCGGAAGCAAAATTAAGGTTTTTGTTTATATACACACTATGTTGGTATTTATTTTAAGAAAATTGCAATGGTAGGGCTTAGTTTGCAAACTCAGAGTCGATTTTGGTGTTTGTTTAAATCCCTCCTAAATTTACTTTACTTCAGTCATAATTATTTAACACATTTTCTGAACTGCTTATTTTTTGTAGGAGCAATAAACCAAAGCAATAAGAGCCTTCGAGTGACTTCAGAAGAAAAGGAAAAAGTGGTCGATTCCATCCTTGGTGTATTGATGAGTTTAGAGATATTTGACGCACCTTTAAGCGTCAGTGAGAACGAGGGACAAACGTTAAAGAACGAACAGTCTTTCACATCTTTAGTCTCTCTCCATTCTTTTAAGCCTTCAGTTTCTGTCGATTTGGTCAAGAGGAACGTTATCCTCGTAAGCAACGCTCTACACATCACCGGCAACTGCGCTCTCCTCCTCCGGAAAGGCTTTGATATGTTCCTGAGTCGCGTCTTGTGTTCCGTAATGGAAAAGGCAGGTGAAAACAACGTCCTGGTGTCACATTCGGCTCTTCTCGCCCTTGAAAACGTGGCAACAGCATGCGGCTACAAGTCAGTCTCAGAGTTGATCGAAATGAGTGTTCCCTTCTTTTGGTTCACTCTCTCTCAAAAGCTTAAACAGCTGCCTAGTTACCCCTCTTCGCCCCAAGTGTTGAGAGTTGTCCTCAAATGCCACCAAGGGGACGTAAAGACCTTCGTTGAAGAACTTGTGGAAGACATATTGGATTCACTCGATATTTTCCATGCAGAATCTTCCCTCCCGTTGTTGACTGTGCTCCTGAGTTTCGTCGATGCTGTTGCCAGTAACAACAACCAGTCTGAAGTAAACGAAGCATCGGAAGAAGCAGCAGAAGCAGACTCGAATTTGCCTCACATTAGAAGCGAGTCGTTACGCAAGTTCATCGAAGAAGTTCATGAAAGCCACGAGGCGATTGAGAGAGAGTTAAGAGAAGAGGCGAAGATTGAGGAAGAAGAGAACGAGGAGAGCCTCTCTGCTGAGGAAGGATTCCAAAAACATTTTGAAGAGGAGGAGAAGGACGAAGATGACAGTACGCTTGGTTTTCAGGAGGAAAAGAAGAAAGAGATCCCTAATCACGTAGATTTGATTGTTCGAATCTTAGAAAGGTGTTCTTATTTATTGTTCGTGAAGGAAAGAAAATCTCAGTTGGTCATACTTCAAATAATTAAATCTTGCTGTTACATTTTACATGATTGGGAAGACCAAAAGCTACCAAGTTTTCATAAGATTTGGAAGCCTCTAGTTTTACGCTTGAAAGACAAGGACTTTGTGGTACTCTTAAAAGCATTGGAAACGTGTGTCTTGATGGTGAAAAGTAGCGGAGATTTCTTGAAGCGCAGATTTCTGGAGCAACTTTTTCCTTCTCTCGTCTTATTTCTTGAATCGCAAAGCTCCACAAGTCTCAATAAGAAGAGAAATAGTGGTTATTACCTCACACCCGCATTCAAAGCCCAACGTCACGTCTTGGAAAACATTCCGAGCCTTCTGCGTGGTTTAGAATTAGATGTTTTGGAAGCCGGTGAACTCATGAACGTGATCCTTTCGTACTTAGACGACCGCCAACCCTTTCTTCTTAAGCAGTTAGCCTTAGAAATCTTAAAGACGTTGAAGGTGCTTCACCCAGACTTAGTTTGGATGGCGATTTCTTTCTCCAAAGGGCCTTTCAGAATTACACCTCCATCCTCATTACTCACTCCTGTTGCTGTAAGTTGACTGATTAATTATATATTCATTACCGTGTTCCTTATTCGTATTTATTATCATATTCATTAATTCTACGGTAACGGTAAGATTTAACCACACTTGGATATTTTATCATATCATGAATGTATGCCATTGTTGGTCGAAAATATTTGAATGTGTGTGCGCACAATAGTAAACCTACCTTTCATCGTAGTTAATAATATTTTTATCAATAAGTTCACACTTGACAGGGTTTTTTTTTTTTTTTTTTTCAGATTAATGGAGTGAAGATCGATCATTTGAGCGAAAACGTCTTTCAGTTGTATGAAGAATTATGTTAATTAAATGTTTATACATTCATCTTTTCCTCATCCCCAAGTTTATCTTTTCTAAATATGGTCCTAATAATGGAAAACATTTAAATATGTCTGGTTCTAACTCTGATTGGTTAGTGTTAATTACAGGTTTTTATATGGAACATTTGTTGATAAGTACAGTACTTGATGTAAAAATTTGGATACATTCAGTTTGATATTATAGAGGCAGTAAAAGTTATTTACTCAAAACATTTTACACGTGGTAGTGACGATTTGCAGGAAGCGCAGTCATGCCAAAAACAAAAGGATCATTCATTATATTAATAATAAGTTAGTAAAACAAAATATAATGAACAAACACAATCCTTACCAGACCAAGTAAAATTTGACTAATTGAACTGCAGTTTTGAGAACGTTGGACAAAATTGGTGGCGTTTATACAGAAAATCATTCAAATTTTGATTTTTCATGGACTTCCTTTCAGTTCACTTATTACATCAATAACGTTTTTATGCCGTCCTTATTATAACTCGGGTTCTAAGAAAGAAATTATACTAATTATTTGTATACGTTTTATTTAATAATAATAATAATTTGTGATTTTAATATTTTGAGTGCTAATGAAAGTATTTTTTGAAATTACTTGGATTTTAATTTAAATCTTTTGATTAAAAGAAAACCCAAATATAATTAAGAATTAACTGCATAAGGTTTTTGCTCTTCAAATGCTATGTTTTGTCTTTTGGTTCCAAATGTTCCCCTTCATACCCCTTGAAACGTACATTTTCAAACCCTACTTACCTCTGTCAACCAGCGCTCGTGATTAAGTGGGTGACACGGTTTCTGACTGCCGATGATGCTGGTTAATAATTCACTGGGGAACAAAAAAAAATTTTTTCTTGGTGCCTGATATTTTAGACCTTATTCTGGATATTTTCATGCCACTGATTCAGAAAATATCATCCATTTTGTTCTAGCAGCTCGAGTTTTTGAGATATTGCATACGTCATTACCTACTTTATTACCCTTCTGGAACGGTATTATGAGTTGCTCGTAAATCTAAATGCATCTGTATAATTAAATTGTAGCTATGATTTTGCTGATGTTGCTGTTTTGCATGTGTATTGTACATGTATTAACGTGAATTATTTCCTGTTACAGGTGTTGACATGGCTTCATCACGAAGAAAGTGTTTGAATCATCCAGATGTGTTTTGTTTTATCTGCGGAGAGTACACGTTCATTGAACAGAGAAAAACTATTACTGATTTTGTGAAAAAGCTTATTTTGCCTATTTCAAAGTACAACTAGGGGACCAAGATAAGCCATGGGCTCCTCATGTTGTGTGTAAAACGTGTACGGAGCATCTGCGGCAATGGACCAACGGAAAGAGGAGGTGCCTGAAATTTGGTATACCAATAGTATGGAGAGAACAGAGAAACCACAGTGATGACTGTTACTTTTGTTGGTGAATATAAAGGGCATCAATGGACGTAACCGGAGTAAATGGACGTATCCTGACATAGACTCAGCTAGACGGCCTGTTTCACATTCAGATGAGATACCTGTCCCATCATTCAGCCATCTTCCAGAGCTCCCTCAAGAAGATGATGAATCTGCTACTGACAAAGAAAGCATATGTGGGCAAAATGACAGTGATTTCGAAGGACCGTCATCAGTTGCAGAAGGTTTTAGTCAACACGAATTAAACGACCTCATAAGGGACTTAAGTCTTTCGAAGAAATCGTCTGAATTGTTAGCTTCCAGGCTGGGAGAAAAAAATTTACTGCTGCCGGGAAACAAAATCACGTTATATCGCGACAGAGAAAAGGATTTACTGCTCTTCTCAAAAGAGAACGATTTAGTTTTCTGCAACAATGTGCGCGGATTGCTGATGAAAATGGGCATATCGGAATACACACCAAGTAAATGGCGGTTATTCATAGATAGCTCCAAACGGAGCCTAAAATGTGTTCTTCTACACAACGGCAACAGATACAGATCAATCCCAATTGGTCACTCAGTCGGTATGAGAGAAGAGCACGGGACAGTAGCCCTAGTCCTAGAAAAGATATCATACCGAGACCACCAATGAGTGATCTGTGTGGATCTGAAGATGGTGAATTTTCTCCTGGGCCAGCAGAGCGGGTACACCAAGACCAAGTACCCGTGCTTTATATGTCTCTGGGACAGTAGAGCTAAAGATGAACACTGGGTGAGAAGACGGTGGCCTCTGAGAGAAAACATGGTGGTTGGAGAAAAAAAATATCGTCAAAGAAGCTTTGGTTGACAGAGAAAGGATCATATTGCCACCACTGCACATCAAACTAGGTTTGATGAAACAATTTATAAAGGCTTTGAAAAGAGATGGGACGTGTTTCGGCTACATATGTAGAAAATTTCCGGCGCTGAGCATGGAAAAGCTGAAGGCAGGTATTTTCGATGAACCGCAAATCCGGGAACTCATGAAAGACCCGCGTTTCCAAGATTCAATGGACAACATTGAGGCACGTGCGTGGTCATCGTTTATTATGGTTGTGAAGAATTTCCTTGAGAACTATAAGGCCGATAACTACGGTGAACTAGTGGAGAATATGCTCTCTTCTTTTTGTAAACTTGGCTGTAAAATGAGCATCAAACTGCATTACCTCCACAGTCATTTGGATCGTTTCCCAGATAACCTCGGTGATCTAAGCGAGGAACAGGGTGAACGATTTCACCAAGAACTAAGGACCATGGAAGAACGGTACCGCGGACGATGGGATACTCACATGATGGCAGATTACTGCTGGAGCATCCAACGCGAATGTCCTGGCACATCTCATCGCAAGAAATCTCAGAAACGCGGTTTATGTGAGATGTCTCAATGAAAGAACTTTTTTTGCCGTTCGTGTCTCAAGCTTGTTTGAATTTAATAAATATTTTTCGTACCTTATGCTTGTTTGATGTTAATACACTATTTTTGCTGACATTCATCATACTTTTGTATTCAATTGACAAAAACAGTGATTGCCAGTCAGCATTTATATAATATTATATACATTATATAGAAATATATATAGATATATATCATATCTTGATAAGCAGAGCTGATGGAGAAAAACTAATGTCATTTTTAGAATCAGCGACCTCAATATACCCAGAAACAGGTCTAACATCTAAGTCACCAAAAGTTGTTTTCCCCAGTGTATAATAATCCAGGAGTCAGCGCAACGGGATGCATTACTCTGGCTTGTGTGCCGTGTCCTTTTCTGGTCGCTCTCGTCATTATTATTAATTTTTTTTATTATAATTATAATATCTTGCTTCCCAACGAATCGAGGTGAGAAGTCAGAAACAACCCAGATATGAAATGCAGAGGATAAAGTGTATCCCTGTATTCCCACACATTCTGGTGGACTAGCGCTCCCGACATGGCTAAATTCCAGTTTGACACGCTTCCAGGCCTTGTCAAAAATGAGAGTCCTGAACTTGCTTATTAATAAACTTCCATTTCAACCGACTTGCGGCCATTTCTTGTGCATCACCCAGATCTAGTCCACTTATTCACGCAGTTGTATACCTCGTCCATCCATCTTCTCGGCCTCCTCCTCCTCCTATCTTCGCAAAAACACTTGCACATTCATCACAACTCTTCCATTCTTTCAACGTGTTCAAACCACATTAACACACTTCTCTCAATTTTTATTTCCACCGACTTCACAGCAACACATTTTTCCAGAACCACACGATTTCTTACTCTGTCAGTCGAGGCACGCCAACGCCACCACACTTTTCTCAGATTATTCACCTCAGCTGCCTACACTCTTAACTTCTGTCATGCCACGCCAGTGTTTCATACCCATACAAAAGTGTTGGTACTGACAGACACACCTTCATGTAAACATCTCTCAGCATCTCTGTCAGAAAATCTACGTAGAACAGGTGATATAATTTATTTATTTTATTTATTTATTAGGATGGTTCTTATTTTTTGAAATTGCAAATTTCACCGTCTCACCCCCTCAATATATTCCATTTGACAAAAAAATAAAATATGCAAAATCTCGAGTAATTAAATATTCTTATTGGTGCCGCACAAGGATTCAAATTTAGTTAATTATTGAAACGTAAATACACGAATTTTTTATTAGCGTTCCACTATAAAAGTATAAGGGCAAATAACAGCAGTTAAAGGACAGCATAAACTAAAATAGATATTCACTACTGATTAATTAGAAATTGAATTGAACTAAACATTTTAGGACTGAAAGCATAATAGATTTGGCCTAGTAGCGATGGCTGCTTATGAGGCACCCTTAAATATTAATTGATTTTAAAACTTCTTTGGTGTAAGTTTTATATTAATAGGAAAAAAGGACGGGGGTGAGACCCCCCAATTTTTGGTTGGTTGGGTGGTCGCGATTGCGATTGTCAGAATTTGAAAATCGCGCGATTGCGATTGCGATTGCGATGTTTTAGCTTTAGCCTCACATAACGCTCATTTATGCTTTAAATATACCTAAACGCGTTACCTACCATAGGGTTAGCTTGATTTTTTAACATTCCAATTTTACATAGAGCAAATAAAGAGGTGTACTTATTGTTATTATTAAACCAATTTTTTATTCTGTTTTCAACTAATTCGCAACCCGTTTTCATTTCTGTTTTTGACTTATTTATTATTTATTTATTATTCCGTATTGTTGTTAGCTAAACTTTCCTTTAAGTACGCATGAAAGAGCAGCTTTCATAGCAACTTTTGTAGAGATTTAAATCTTTTGTTCACAATCGCAACAATCGCACTCATTAAATGCGATTGCAATTGCGATTGCGATTGTAAAAAATGTGCGATTGTATCGCGATTGCGATTGCGATGCATCGTCCCATCACTAATATATATATATATATATATATATATATATATATATATATATATATATATATATATATATATTGTGTGTGTATATATGAAAATTAGGTTAATATTGGATTTTACTCCCAGTCACAAGCTGTTGAACAAGTACTATATATTATTGAATTGCCATTAAAAACTCGACTAAAAAAATATCTTGTGCAAATTTGATCAAATGTACTTTTTTTTAATAAAATATATTTCCTTTTTGGCTATAATGTTTTTTTTTTCATAAAATATTTTTCCTGATTTGGCTATTTTTTCGCTACTCTGGCGACTTAATTAGTTTGTTTTCTGTTCTGGCTATTTTTTTTTTCTAATTGGATTCAGTTTGGTGGTGTTTGCGATAGAATTATGACGAGCTGTTCGTGTGATTTCGACTGAAGACAAAGCATTGGATGTTTTTATCAATTACGGCGTTATTCTCTCATCCTTAACTTGCCCGAAATGTAACAGTGAGTGCCTAATACGAAAAGATAAGAAGATATTTACGTGAAATAACCAATATTAACCTGTTAGGTTAATTGAATGCCCAGTTAGGTCAACTGACTGCCTGATTAGGTTAATTGAATGCTCCGTTAGGTCAACTGTACGCCCTTTACGATTGGTTAGGTTAAGTCGTGATATTTTCGTTAGTTTAAACGAAAATGACGAGAGCAAACTTTTTTTGGTTAATTTTGAGGTGTTTTGCACGTTTCCTGTGGTAATGCATCGTCTACGAAATCTCCTAACATGAACAATTGAACATATCCTATATGTTTGTTACGACATCTCAAAAACTACGCATTTGCACAGGAAACCAATGGCAGGTTCGTGCCAAGCACCTCAAAAGTGACCAGAAAAGTTTGCTCTCATTATAAAACTAGACTGGGAATAAAATCCAATATTTACCAAAAATTATTTCACGAAAGTAACACGTGAATAATATTTATGGTGAAAATAACTACGAAGGAAAAAGGAAACAGAATGGTGCTCAAACGCTTTCGTCTAATGAGTGTTCCTGAGGATGTCACTAGACGAAAGCGCTTAAGCACCATTCTGTGTTTGCTTTTTCCTTCGTGGTTATTTTCATCATATATATATACACAGTGGTGGGCACCGTTAACCAAAAAGTTAACTTCGATAACGATAATCCGTTAACCCCAATTTTTAACTCCGATAACGATAATCCGATAATTTTACTACAAAGTTAACGGAAGTTAACGATAATCCGTTAACGATAACTATTTCTTTACTAACATTTAAAAAAATCAAGGAAAAAAGCTTTAAAACCCATAGAAAATGTTTATTTATGCAAAATCCAACAATAAATAGGTATTTAACTGTATTTTTATCAAGTTTTGCAACTTTTTTGCTTAATAACTTTTTTTTTATTTTTAATAAAAAATGTACTGATTACATGTTTTGAAACCCTTGTAACCACTAACCATTAACTAAATTTTAATTTACCAGAGAATTATTATGGCGGGAACTGAAAGGTAAAATTAAATTTTAGGCACATTTATTAAAGACTGACACAATGTGCTGGTTGCCCTTCAGAAAGACCAACTTCTCAAAGTTAGGCCCAACTGCCAGTCTTGACCTCTTGGGCCTCAGGATGTCCTTGCCGAGAGAGAAGAGCCGTTCCACTGCGGCAGAGGACGGAATTGGCAGACTGAAGTTATGGCGGTTTGAATTCATTCGCGGAACGGTGATCTTCCGTGAATGACTCCTCGCAGTTAACGTGTTAACGGACTTTAACAGACTAAATATCGAGTTATCGGAAGTTAACTGGTCCGATAACGATAAATGGAAATTAACTTCCGTTAATAGTCCGTTAAAAAAGTTAACTTCGTTAATTAACTGTTATCGGATTAACGCTTTAGTGCCCAACACTGTGTGTGTGTATATATATATATATATATATATATATATATATATACACACACACACACACACACCTCGTTCATGTTCCGTGTGTTCGTCTCTTCACACTAAGGTCAAGCTGGTGGCCCCGCCTCTAATCCTGGCTTAGTGGAGGAGCAAGTTGCTTTCTTGCGCTCTCCACTGTACATAGTCGGGTACACCCGGCTCGTCTGGTACCGTCCTGAGCCAGGCATCTAGTCTTCTCTTGAAGACCGACTTTGACCCCTGTAACGTTTCTGAGGTTCTTTGGAAGCTGGTTAAAAAGCCTTGGCCTCCTGACAACCAAGCTATTTTCCTTCAGTGTTGAAGAGGTCCTTGTCGGGCCTTTAATTTGGGAACACTACACATTCTGCTTTTCCTATTTTCCAGTGGTGTTTGAATGGTAATTGGGTTTAGTTTTAGGTTTAGTACCAGTTTTTCGATCATTTTCTATATGTAGATTATGGTGTACCTCTCTCTTCTTCTTTCCAGGGAGTACACATTTAGTTTACATAGTCTTTCTCAGTAATTAAGTTCTTTGCAGCCATCAATCTTGGCTGTGAAATGTGTCTGCGTTTCTTCTAGTTTATTAATTTCTTCCTTTTCATATGGGGACGTCAAACCTGAGCAGTATTCAAGTTTTGGTATGATCAGTGTTCTCAGCAGGGGAATCATTACTGTCTTGTCCCTTCTTTTGAAGGTTCTTAGTATCTGTCCCGCGACTCTTTTTGCTTTGTTTATTGCTATCTGATTTTGTGTCTCGAATTTGGCATCATCGGTCATTATTACCCTCCATGTCGACCGCTTTCGTGCTTCTCTGAATTTCCTCTTTATCTGGAGCATAATATGCAGTCTGTTTAAGTTCCTCATTTCTACCATATCTCAAGAGCTGAATTTCTCTCTGTTAAATGTCATATTGTTGTCTTCTGACCATTTCTATATTTTGTTCGTGTCCTTCTGCAAGGTCTCCACTCCATTTGCATTGCTGATTTTTCTGCTGATCTTTGTATCGTCCGCAAATGATGTTACAGTACTGTTGCTGTTAACTCCACTGTCTATGTCTGTTAACACGATAATGAACAGGAGTGGGGCCAGCACTGTACCTTGTGGTACTGAGCTGCGTACTTCTGATTCTGATGATGATACGCCTTGAATTTTGACGACCTGTAGACGTTCTCTGAGGAAGCTGTAGATCCGTTTTCCCACTTTGCCTCTGTTATTCCCATATGTTTCATTTTATGTGCTATTATACCATGATCGCATTTGTCAAAAGCTTTAGCCAAATCCGTGTATATGACCATAGTTTTCATTGCCTTCAAGTGCATCTAGAATATTGTTATAATGCTCTATAAGTTGTGATAGGCATGATCTTCCTGATCGAATCCGTGCTGATTTTTGTTAAATCTTTCCAGTGTCTCCAAGAAGTCATAGATTTTCTCTGACTATTCTTTCAAATATTTTGGTGAGGTGGGACGTCAATGACACTGCTCTATAGTTCTTTGCTTGAGATCTATCCCCTCCTTTATATATAGGGACAATGTTTGGTCTTTTCAAGATGCTCGGTATTTCCCCAGTGTCCAGGGATCTTCTCCATATCCAGTATAAGGGTGTAGCTATTTCATTTTTACAGTTTTTAATCAATAATGCGTTCCATTTGTCCGGACCTGCGGCTGAATATGATTTCATTTGGCCTATAGCTCTCGCTACATCTTCTGGGGTAAAATCAAAGTCTGTTATACATTTTCCTTGCAATTTCTCTTCGAAGAATGCATGTATATAAGGTATCGCTTTGTCACTTTTTGGGGTACTGAAGACCGATTCATACTGGGCTCTCAATGTTTCAGATATTTCTTTTAGATCGTCTGTTAGTTCATTATTTCCTTTCCTTAAGGATCCGATAGAAGTTTATGTTTTTGGTTTCCTTTTCGCATAGCTGTAGAAGTATTTCGGATTTTCTTTTATTGCTTCTACCTCCTTTTCCTCTTCCGTCTCTGTATGGCCCTTTATCAGAGTTTGTATTTCCCTATCGATACTCTCCAATTTTTCTTGAATTACTTTCCTGGCATTGTTGTCTCCACAATTAGCTAACTTCGTCGCTACTCTCTTCTGAGTGTGTGTGTATATATATACTGTATTCAGTAAACCCCTGTCCAACGCGGGGTTAGGTTCCTCGAGAACGGTGCGTTAGGTAAATCCGCGTTGGACAAACTTAATACCTCATGGGATAAATGGGGATACGTGAACGCGGCCGCGTAAAGTCTCCCATTAATACTTAGATACGTAGATTTTTTATTCACACATAAATGAATTTCCCTATATTGTATATGAAATAAGAACATAATAAAATCATAAACATAATGATATTTACATATGATAAATAAAAATATATTAAATGAAAATAGCACGTATCTTTTCTTCACTCTTTTGGATGATGCGTATGGTAGACTCATTCACGTGATACTCGCGGCCAAGTGATGTTATGCTCATACCACCACGCAACTTATCTAGAATCTTTATTTTTTTCGGCTGTCATAACCTACCACTTATCTTCTCTTCACTATCACTCGCAGATGCTTTACGTTTTGGTTGCCATACTGCTCCCTAAGGGTATAGCAAAACACGGGCAAAATACAACAAAAACAATCCAATACAACTTCACTGAATTTAACGCGGTAGCGGTGGGACTGAGACAAAGGGTGATGCGAGGGATGACGCGAGATGGGAGGGAGATACGGGAGTGTTGGATGTAGAAGAAAACACTACAGCGCCCATTGGCACGCGTACCGTACTACTGTATTAGAGCGTGTTTGGCGGACCGTGTATAATCAAATTTTCCGCTTTCGGCAAATAATTGTTCGCATTTATTTTTCTGTGTATAAGCAAATTCACGCTGGACAAGGGTTTACTGTGTGTGTGTATATATTATATATATATAATATATATATATATATATATATATATATATATATATATATATATATATGCTGCTTATAAGTGTAAGGTTTCAAAAAAATTATCACTTATGGTAGAACCAACATTTTTGGTCTCTTGTGGCATCAGTTTGGACGCCGGCAGCATCCTCCCTCTCCTTTGTTGAAAGCGGCACACTTAGGTTGTGGTTATGTGAAAGTTTTCCCACTTCGGAAATGTTGCAACTGTTACAGCATATCATCTGTATCAATTCTGAAGCAAGATGAAATATTTTGATAAACCATACAGTATTTGAGCATAAAGCTTAATCGTCTGTCTACAACCAGGAAAATATATTTGAATCATCTTGTAGATTTTGGATAATATGTACACAAAACTTGGATTCGCAGTTTTCTCCGTGTTGCGACCGTCACTCCAAATTCGGAGGCCTATATATAAAAACTGAAAGAATATATATTCTAGAAAAAATGGTGCAGAAATGTACCCGGGGACATACTTCAGAAGGTCTCATAACAGTTTTGTCCTACCTCCTACACTTATACTTTTTAAGTTGATTGTTTACTAAAAAATTTGCTCCAAATGTTGCTAAAGTCGCCGTGAAATGACCTTGGAGTGAGTGCATTTTACCAGGCCCATTTTATATAAATTATAATAACTTTAAAGTAAAAATTACTCTAATGCAATCTGGAAAGAAAAAAAATTGATGATTAGTAGTGTCATATGTGCCAAAATTCCATTAGAAATGCAGGAAATAGCCGTAATTTTCTCCCAAACTACAAACGGTACAAAAAAATTCGGAAACCAAAGATAGCCCTTTGAATAATAAAAAAGGACCAAAAGTTATTCTCAATTCGCTTAAGATCCCCGCTTGTTAAGAAGAAAAAACGAAAATTTCGTGATGCTCGTAACAATTCCAACTTCCTGTCTTCCTGATAAGTATGAGATCTGAAAATAAAATACAGATAGTTTAAAAATACTCCATTTCATTACTAAATGGTTATATTATTACACTAACAAATAAAAAACAATGATTACATATCAAATACACTGAAAAATCATTGGTGAAAATGGTATATTTCTGGTATTGAAAAAAATTCCCAAGTTGTGGTCGAACAAATGGTCATAACTATTTTTCTTCAGGACTTGGCCTAAATATTATTTCAGATTCAGACAGATGAGGCCTTTCCCTTTAATATGGCACATAATGTTAATTGTTTTGATGGACTTTAACATTTAGTCAAAGGTGGGCAGTTGCGGCGCAACATTTTTGGTTGCGCTTGCGCTTGCGGCGCAACTTTTTGAAAAGGGTTGCGCTTGCGCGTGCGGCGCAACTATTTCAGCAGAGTTGCGGTTGCGGTTGCGGCGCTACAAAAATCGTTGCGCGTGCCCACCACTGCATTTAGTCATATGATTGACACCTGCGTGGAATGACTTTTGTTGAACCCTGTTCACACGGACGTAGGAGAATCGGAAGAAACTGAAATTAGAAAATATTATTTGACTCCTTTATGTATATGAATGCAAGAGTCAAAATTAGAAACCACAACAGATTCAGGTGTTTTGGAATCACTTCGATAAGTGATTCTTCCATCAACATACCGTTACCAAGAATAAAGAAATTACGACGATTCTTCGGTCATATTTGAAATTAAGGTAAGACGAGAGATTTACAAAAGACTTCGTTCTTAGATTCCAAAAGGAACTACTTGGGAAAATTAACAATTACGTTACACATTTAATAAGAAATTAGAGAAACTTTGTGTTTAGTTCTTGTGGTGTACTTCTGAGCACAACTGCAGCCAAACTTTCCAAAATTAATAGATACAAGAATTTCCTGATTCCCTGCCTCCGTATAAATAGAATTTGAAGGGGGGCTTATTGTTTGTCTTCTCTGTTCCAGGTGAGACATGGATGGGAAATTAACGAAAGATAAGTGAGTGAAGTTGGTCTTCATATACGCAAGAGAAGGAAGCACGTACCAAAGTGTCGCAAGCAGATTTAATCAGCAAAGTCAAAGAAGGAAAATATTGGTTTCTCAACTGTCAGAACACCGGGAGTGTTTTTGACCGACCACGTACTGGTCGGCCAAGAACTGCACGGATGATGTGACTGCGACACTGATACTGGGTAACTTGTTCATCAGCCCGAAGAAGTCAATCCGAAGGTTATCCAGAGAGACGAGCGTGTCAAGGACGCCTTGTCAACGAATTCTGAAAGCAAATCAGGATATCACTCAGAAGAAGAATTGAGAAATGTATCGAGGTTAATGGGCCTCAGTTTGAGTATTTATTATGAATAAACCAACATAATGCGTGAAACATTATTTCCCCCTATGTGTCCTGACTTTTCGGCCACCCTGTATATTACTCGTTAGTTTTACTTCAATAATTATAAGTTTATTCATAATATAACCGGCATATTAACCCTTTACTGCACAGAGGTCTTTTCCGAGACTAAATAAAATCGTCTGGCGTTAGCCAGAACAAACCTAGTAAAGTTAACACTGTGCGCTGAAGGGTTAATTCACTTAGATTTAACCTGTTTCTATAGCATCGTAACATCTTTGTCACTAATTTAGCTGAAAATATATATTGTTTTCATTTGTTCCGTTCATCCGCAGAATGTTGCAAAATTTAAACCTAATCGGGAACCCGTCATCGTCCGTGGCTCAATGGATAACACCGCTTCCCTATAAGTGAACTGATGACACTAAGGTTGGGGATTCGAATCCAGACCGCGAGTAATAATAATCTAGGAGTTAGTGTAAGGGGCCGCATTTGTCTGATCTGAACGTTGTCCCAGTTTCTGACCCTCCTCACCAATGTTCCCTCTAAGGTGTGCGCGCGGACACGCATTGTGAAACCCGCGCACACAGCAAAATAAAATGCGCACAGGCTCAAGCGTATCATGAGTCACGACAGTAAATGAAGTAATTTAAAAAATATACCGTCACACAAGGTCTGACCATTTGCATCAACATACTCAATAGTCGCCCTTTTAAGTATTAACCCCTTCCGCCCGACTTCGCCGACGTCCGCGCAATTACGCAATATGGATTTTTTTACTCTATGTATTTGCATTTTTTTTCTTTTATACGTTAACGCATTGAATATAAACCTTCTCTTTCTTATTTTTGCATAAAAACGAATAGTAATTATCTCGTAATTCATAAAAAATAAAATGTTTTTATTGTATTCCTATTTTGTGAATGGATAAAATCCTGTATTAATCTTGATAGTCTATTTTAAATTGCTAAATGCTAAAAATTGTTTTGAGAAATAACTAAAATAGTCATTTTCAATTAATGTTATTTTATTTCTTTATTTTGTTGAATTTAATTTTACTATTTTTTATTTTATTCATATTTTTAGAATGGATAAAATGTTTTCTTTTTTAAGAATATATAATATTATAAACAGTTTTTTTAATATACATTTAATAGTACAGTAATGATCAAGCTATCACCTTATGGAAATAATATTTATTAAGTATTTAATATTTATATCAGGTCATCCCATAAGTAATGTCGTTTTTTAGATCGGAATTTGAAGGACAAAAAAAACTCAACTGTAACTTTTTAATCTAGTATATATTTTCCATCGGAATCAATGACACTCCGCCAACGTCCTACAAGCTTTTCAATGCCATGTTTATAAAATTCAGGCGGTTTTGAGGCAAAAAACGTACAAAGACTGGCGTGCAGGTCATCTAAAGAAGTATACTGTTTCTCGTCAAGATAGTTTTGCAGACTCCTGAAGAGATGATAATCTGAAGGCGCAAGGTCTGGAGTATGTGGAAGTTTTTCCCACCCAAGCTCCTCAATTTTTGCAGAAGTGATCCGAGCGGTATGAGAACGTGCGTTGTCGTGGTGGAACACGATTCCTTTCCGATTAACCAAAGAAGGTCTTTTCTTTTAGTGCTGTGTTCAATCGATCCAGTTGTTGACAGTAGACTTGAGCGGTGATTGTTTGGTTGTGTGGTAAGGTTTCAAAGTGTATTACACCACCTTTATCCCACCAAACAATAAGCAACACCTTCCGAGGGTGAAGATGGTTTTGGCTGTGGTGTCGCTGATTCTCCGGCACAAACCCACTGTCGACGGCGCTTAACATTCTGGTACAGTATCCACTTTTCATCACCAGTCACTAAACGGTGCAAAAACGGATCTTGGAGTTCACGGGAATGAAGAGCTGTGCTAATGTTTACCCGCACTCTCAGATTGTCGACCGACAATTCATGTGGCACCCATTTTCCTAACTTAGGCACTTTCCCGAGTTGTTGCAAATGTCGATGGATGGTGGATGGGGATGAATTGAGTTTCTGGGCCAATTTTTCGACAGTTGTTAAACAGTCTTCTTCAAGTGCGGCTAACAGCAGGTCATCATCAAACTCAGCAGGGCATCCAAAGCGTGCTGCATCTGTCAAACAGCAGTCACCATTCCTAAACTTTTGAAACCATCTTTGACATTTCCTCACATGCAAAATATCGTTGCCATAAACGTCCTGAATGTTTCGCGTTGCTTCAGTAGCATTATTTCCTTTTTTGAACTCGTAAAGCATTATATGCCTGATATGCTCTTCTGATACCGCCATGTTTATGAGGGGTTCACATAAAGCAAAACACACGTGTTCACTGGTCAAGGTCTGTAAAGTATGTAGCGAAACACGATAGATCTCCTCTTAGATATAACCTTCGGAAAATTTATGCTTAAACCGAGTAGGACTAGTTTAAACTTAATCTATCGTAAAAACTGACATTACTTATGGGACGACCTGATAATATTTCATTTTGAAGATAATAGCGCTCAGAAAAGTTTGCACAATTTTTCACCATGAATCTAAATGTATGCACAACGAAAATTTCTTGCGCACACGGACTAAAAAAAATTAGAGGGAACATTGCTCCTCACTAATTCTTAAGTGAAAACTTGAAGCAAAATTTCGTAGATCAAGATTACGCCGTTATTATATATATGGTTACGCATGAAAAGGTTAATTCAATAAATATTCCTTTCGCGATGTCTTAATTTGAACGTACCAGCTATCCATTATTTATTACTCAAACCACAACACAAAAGTGGCAAAACTCATCAGTGCCAGACCATACCAGACAGTGCCTAGTGCCTACACTATAACCGAAATGACATTCCACAACAGAACCATAACTATGACGATAAGTACTTTATCAAATACATTCGGTACCATCAAAGATAAGCATCATGTTCAACAAAATACAGAAATATTACCAAAAACAAGTTTGAGAAGGAATGTTTGTTTTGGAAGCGAGATACCATTTCTAATCATACACACACACACACACACACACTATATGTATATATGTGTGTGTGTGTGTGTGTGTGTTATACAGAGAGAGAGAGAGGGGGGGTGACAAAAGTTAATAGGTACCTAAATAATAACAAACTGATTGAAATAATATATTTAAAAGCTTGTTCCTTTTCCCTTTGCATTTATTTATTCAATAACTTTGTTATTATTTATTGACTTTTATAAATCATATAAAAGTTTTTTGGACAAATTTACCATTGTAAACAAATTCGTGATACTCACTCACGTAATAGAAATACGCTTAATTGTTATTAGTTCATCCAATTTAAGATTACAATTTTAGTTCTTATTAAAAGCGATTTAGAATATCCACGTCATAGGTGTATATGCTGATTACTGCGTTCGAAACAAAGATACGACTGATGAATATATGTATATATCGAAATATTAACATAGCAAAAATACAAAATGGAAAATTGGTAATCATGCAGTTTACTGTCGGATTCAATTTAAGTTAGGTTAGGTTAGGTTACGGTCGGATTCAAAGTCAAAATAAACATTTTCAACACTAAGACGAGTATATTTCATTTAACTTACGGGAAACAAGTCTGAAATATTTTTAATGACGATGGGTGTAAAGGCGGTCTGATATGGCTGCTTGATTTAATATCTCGTCTTTGTTGACTAATTGTTCTAGTCCTCGGGGGACGCGGCATCTCAATTTAAAATTTAAAATAAAATTAAATAAAAAATAAAAATTAAAAATTAAAATTTAAAAAAAAATAAAAATTAAATAAATAAATAAAATAAAAAAAAATAAAAAATAAAAATAAAAATAAAAAACCTAACCTCACCTGACCTAAATTGAATCCGACCGTAAATTGTACGATTAGAGGAAATTTTCTAATAAAGAGTACGGCATCTATTTTAGTTCTTACTGAATAAATTACTGAAATTTAACTTCGAGGAACGTTGAAAAAAAAAAATTAGGTCACAAATTAGTTTTTGAAACGTCATCGCTGAACACTTAAAAGGAGACATTTAAGGCTGAAAACTGTGTAAGTCACTGTGTTATTTACATTTAAATTGAACAGCTGTGAAGGAGTGTCAAAATGGATGCCCGCAGAAAACTCGGGGCAAGAGTTCCTCAAGGGGGTTTTAAGTTAAAAGAAGAGGTTGTTAGAGGAAGCCTCAATTTCAGATAAGAAAATGAAAGAGAGCAAAAGGCTTTCCGATTTGCAATAAATGGATTAATGGATCACTGGGGATGTAGGGCGACAGTAAGAGCGTTTAGAATGTGTTAAAGGATAGTTGTAGTCGTCGACCGAAGTTTGCTGAAAAAGATCCAAAATGGTATAAGAGACAAAGCAACGCTTGTGGCTCTGTACATGCGGGTTAAGTTGGATGAAAATAATGTATACAGTATACAGTTTATTACAAATTATATAATTATATTATATAATTATTATATAATTATATTATATAATTATTATATAATTATATTATAATTATAAAGGGTGATCCAGAGAAATGGGACCCAAAAGAAACCCCTGTAACTCTTAAAGTATAAGTCCTTTTATAAAATCATACGCATCATTCGAAAGAGGATAGTTACAAGTTTGTACAGGATTGTATAGGTTTTGACAATACAAGACAAGATAAGATACAAAACAAAATATAAGTGTTAGTTAAAACTAACCCTTCAGATGACTGCATGGACTGTGGAACAGCTGCGTTTCATAACTGAGCAATATTATGAGCATGGAAGAAGTGTAGTTTCAGCTCAAAGATCTTTCAAGACAAATTTTCAGATGTCAAAATCACCTTCTAAGAGCTGAAACTACACTTCTTCCATGCTCATAATATTGCTCAGTTATGAAACGCAGCTGTTCCACAGTCCATGCAGTCATCTTGAAGGGTTAGTTTTAACTAATACTTTTATTTTGTTTTGTATCTTATCTTGTCTTGTATTGTCAAAACCTATACAATCCTGTACAAACTTGTAACTATCCTCTTTCGAATGATGCGTATGATTTTATAAAAGGACTTATACTTTTAGAGTTACGGGTTTCTTTTGGGTCCCATTTCTCTGGATCACCCTTTATTATATAATTATTATATAATAAAGGGTGATCCAGAGAAATGTGAAAGAGGAACTAGTACAAAATAATTTCAATATTTTATTTTATTTTTTAATTACATCTGTGCATACGAGGTCTTCACGTTTACAGGTGCAGAAAATCAAATTTATTTTTACTTGCTATGTCGTATTCTTGAAAGTCCTGTCATCACCTAGGAGGCTATGTTGCTTCCTGTATAATTCACGGCTTTCTAAAGTAAAATTATATAAACTTGGCATTCATCGACAGCAAGCTATATACGTAAAAGCTTTTTAGCTGAAAGTGTATTTAAATTCTTGCATACACAACCTATATCTTCCCCCTCCCCCCAAGATCATACACTCGAGTAATGAACTTGTCATTTGGTTTCTTGTTATTTCTTCTGGTTCTCTTGTCTCTCTTTCTTCATAAACAGTAACTAGAGCGAAGACTGAGTTTTGTTCTTTTTTCCACTCTACAAATTTTCCTTCATGAAAGGATTCAAATATTTTAAACCTTAATTTGATCCCAATTGGGAATCAACATTGTTTACTGTAACATTTTTTTGTTTTTTGAAATTTCCCCCGAGGGCTGCGTTTGTTTTTCACCTATGTCGTTATCGGGCTAATGTTTTCTTCAATTATAGCTATTACTTCGTTAGGATAACTAGGTCTCATTTACTAATTTAAAAGATTTGTATCTTTATTTGGAGAAAATGATTTTCGATAAAAATCGATGTAAGGATACAAAAAATCTTAATTTTACTACTTTTTTCCTTGTTCATTACTGAAGCCAATATCAAATATATCAGTTGGGGTATTAATGATTTCAAATTCTTCTATGGTTTGTATTTAATTTCTCTCTGGAGATTTATAAGTTTGCCCTCCATGATGATCATTAATTTAGTCTTTTCTGTAGTACTAATAATATTATTTTTCACTTGGATTGAGGTCTACTACCTTTAAAGCCGAGTTAAAACTAGAGTTGGGCTGATTGTAGAAATGTTCCCTTAACATATCTTTTTCTTTTTCAAATTGTTGATGGTTTTTCTCCTATGAGATATTAGTAAATTAATCTGTACCCGCAGTTTCTTCCACGATTTCCTAAAGGGTTCGTAATATCTCTTGAAGATTGAAATAATGATCAATCAATAGTTTTTCCATTTATTTGAACCCTTGTTTGGTGTTTTAAGTCTCCGTGTTATTGGTATTTCGGTGAATTCCTGCGTCTTCTCTCTCATTTTCCTTCAGTGTATTTAAAAGAATCCACATTTCTCTCCTTTATTCGGTCGTTAATCCTTGAAGTAAAATTCTCTACTGTTTTTCCTTTCTGAGGTGTTTCCATAATATATTCTTCATATCATTTATAGTATTATTTAAGTCATGTTTTGTATCGACGCCGTGCTCGACGATTGTATGAACAAAAGCGTAAGACAGAAAACCCATTAGGCTTCCCACGACCAAACCCGAAATTAGGAGGGTTAAATGATTGCACAATATTTTTCCATTAGACATTTTAACCAAATATTTGTTTCTCGGTGAAACTGTTATAAATTCTGTCATATTTCAAAGTTTAGAGATATCATTGTGCAGTCCGTGACTGTACATAAACTGTACGTAGAGGAGGGGCCTTCTTACAGATCAAATCACCAAATCCATTATAAAATTGGAGTGAAATCTTAATAATTTATGGACTATTGCACTGATTCACGGATTAAAAATAATAATTATTCCATAAAGTTTGATAAAAAAAAGTATAGGCAGATTATCATCAGTAATTTTACTCCAGTAACGTAAAGTCTAACAAAGACTAAAAAATGTAATTTTCATCGCAAACTCTTTACAATGAATTTAATCTGAAACTTTTAAGATGTTTACGCCCTTTGAGAAGCTATAAAAGAAGAGAAGGTACAGAATTATAAGAATTCAGAACCGATTCACACTGAAACAAAAGTGAACACAACAAAGCTTTAAAATAACTACCGCAATTAATTCTCTTTTTTTAATTCGTTACTCGCATCGCATAAAGCGTAGAATATTTTGTTGTTGTAGCGCTAAAATTCTGAAATTTAATACCTATTTCTTACACACGCCCGCGAGGAACTCACTCTAAAAACATCATTTGAAAAGTCCATTACTTTCGAGAAATCTCATTCGAAAGAGCTGCTTCACTCAAAAAGCAAGTACTTGGTCTCGTCTTTTATGGTAAGCTGTATATACAAAGACGGACATAAATTACTAATATTAAAATTATGTCTGTAAGGTGCAGACAAACAGTATTTCGCATCTCGGCGTTTACAATTTATTGTCCAGCTTTAAAATATTTTTAAGTGTTAATACAGTTAAAAATAATTTTTAATATTTTAAATGTGAATTTTAAATTTACATTAATTTCAATTTGAACTCTTTGTCTCCTTACACACACACACACACACACACACACACACACATATGTGTTAGCTTAAGTATAAGCTTGTACACAAAGCACAGCTTCGCCCGTACACCCATTGAGGGTACGAGCAGCGCCTAACATTATTGCCAAGTACTGTATATAAAGGGTCAACAGTGTGTGTATATATATATATATATATATATATATATACTAGCTGTTATGCCCAGCACTTGTTTGGGGTGAGCTGATTGTATTAAATTTTACTTATTCAAATCGTCTTCTATTTTTCGTCGTATCCCCCAGTAATTGGGGGGCTTGCGGTCCCCCAATTACTGGGGGGTTCAATTATTTATGGTCAGTAAAATTATTATAGTCATGAAAATCTTAAGCTTCACAAATCTTGACACAATGTGAAGCTCAAGATTTTCATGATTGTAATTTTTTTTCTTCTCTAACCATGTAGTTATTATGTATTTAAAAAAATCAGCTTCGTTTAGAGACCCAAAAGTTAACAAACGGACACACACACACACACACACACAACTTGATTTTATATATATATTATATATATATATATTATATATATATATATATATATATATATGACAAGCACTGACCAGACTTTGTGTTGCTCTTTCCTTTAGAGTTAAAAGAACTACATAATCAGGTTTTTCTCCTCCACATATTCCTGTGACTGTTAAATTTGTTAAAAGTACATTCAACTTTTCACGTTATGAAATGTAGTCCTTGATCTAATATAGAAATAGTGTAGATTTAATTTTTGTATCAATTTCTTCATAATGTTTATAAACCATGAATTCGTTTACTTATCTAATGAGTGTTCATGATAGTGTGTTCGGTACTTTTTAAATCTTGTGAGCTTATTAATTAATTAATATGCTTTTACCTGAAAGTGTCTCTTGGGGTGTGATACTTACGATTAGAGATATATGATTAACTAAGTCAGCGCTGTCCAACTGGCGGCCCGCGGAATGGACTTTTGCCAAATTTCATTTCTGAATTTTCTTCCCTATTTTGTCATTTCTAGTAGGGAGAACAACATTCAGCGGGTTCCTAAGTCGTATTAACCAACAGTGTATGATTATAGGCAACATCTTGGCCGCGCTTTATAGAAGTTGGACAGCACTGAACTAAGTCAACTTGGTGAACGTTTTAATACGGAGCTAAAAGAACTAAATTATAGAATGTGCACATTTTTTTTTAATAAATTATCTAAATTAATATGAATATCTTACAAAAACCTTCATAAATAAACTAAGTTGAAAATATACAAAATTTACACCTAGTAATGGAGAAAAATCTCTCACACTGACGCTAGAGGCAAGGCCGGCGGTCAGTACAGTATCCGGATTGGAGTTTTTTTAATTGATGTTAAACCCCATTAAAATCACCATTCAATTTATAATAAAAATTATATAATGCGAAAATTATAATAAGGATTATTCTATAATTACTTTATATACAATGGAAAGTGGGTTTTAGTTCCCACAAGACCACAATGCTATCTGTATCATGTGATCTTTCAGTGTTGCCAGCGGGCCAGCCCAAGCGCGGGGCTGGGTTCAGTGTACCTGGTACTCGCCTAAAATCGCCCTTGGTTAGATGGCTTTTAACTCTAAAGGGAGAAGAAATTTAACCCATTAGTGCCGAGAGGTCTTTCCTGAGACTAAATAAAATTGTCTGGCGCTAGCCAGAACAAACTCAGTAAAGTGACGCTCGGCACTAATGGGTTAATAAAGATTTCTTTGAGATGCGTGTGAGAGGAGTCAAAGCAAATAAAAAGTCAGAGCATCTCATTCATGAGGTATTAACCTTAAATGAAACTACTACAAATTACTAGAACGTTAGAAAAATGGGAAACAAAGAAAACGAATTTTCATACAAAACTTTAGGGCAAACTGTTCGAAAACTAAAATTAACTTGGGGGGTGGGGGGCTTTAATTATGGGTAATTATGATAAAAAATATTAAATCAAGCAATCACTTACTTTAATACGCTCTCTCTCTCTCTCTCTCTCTCTCTCTCTCTCTCGTGTGTTAAGTTGAACTGAACGAAGGTGGGTCGGGTCGGAGAGTTCTGTTTAGATTGCATCCTTTGTTACTCTAGACATACATGGTCATTGCATTAGCGTAGGCCGTAGGGTGTCAAAATGTAGTTAGTTTGTTGATGCAAATTCTAGTTCGCTTTAAAATGGAGACAACGAAACTATTGTTTATGTTGGTTAGGCCTAATTTAGATATATAACTATATAATTTCAAGAACCAGCTGTACAGATTCTTGTGCAAAGTCTCTGACCTGGCTGGCTACGAGGACATGAGGCGGGAGACTTCAGAGGTGTTGATTGGAGGTTGAGCCTGAACCGTCGTTCAAAACTTTCTAAAGGTACGCAAAGGTAAGGTAAGATTTAATTTATCTTAGACTATTCGCATAGTTTCGCAAAGCGGAACATCGACACTTATCACTGATGGTACCAACTGCAAAATGTGAGGAGAGAATTTCAAAATAAAATTCAATGAGAAGTAAATAAAAATAAACATAGCCTTAGGGTGTGGAGATCAAGAGTTAACAGTAAACAAACCTAGAGAAGTCGTATAAATGAATAAATAGTAAAATGGCGGAATTACGGATGAATCAAAGGATTCTTCCGTCTCAGGCGGAGAAAGTGAAAACTTCACTGTAAACATGCTCGAGTTACCAGTTATTAGTTATTGTTTAATGATGGAGATGAAGATAAAGAGAAACACACACACATGTGTGTGTGTGTATATATATATATATATATATATGAAAAGAAGGATCAACACAACGGCAAACATTTTCATTTATTTGTACATCAGACGTTTCGACAAATCTTTTGTCATCATCAGTGAGTTAAGTCTTAAAACCTTAAAACAAAATTGAAAAGTGAAAGTTACATCAATACAATATTAAGACCATTAAAATTAAAACCTTAAAGCAAAATGAAAATTGCATCAATACAAAATTAAAAACATTTAAATTTCATCACTATAAAAACTAAAATTAAATTAAATTTCATCACTATAAAAACTAAAATTAAATTACCTCAATAGGTAAATACACAATGTTTACATCCACCTCCATACTTGGCAAAGTCTAAGTGAACACTAGGTGGTCAGAGGATTAGGAAGGGTATATCTGTGAAACACGGTTGGTTGTCAAAAGAGTCGTAATTTGTAGGATGAGCTATTATTATTAAGGGAGGGTTTGTTTCTATAGATGTACAAAGATTCTAAAATTCGGAGTTCTGTAAGGTTATTGGATCTAGTTAAAATTTCAAACTGAGTTTTGTGAAGGGGATGGTCGTTTTCATCACTGTGGTTTCTAATTGCGGATTGTGGAGGGCTACTGAGGGGACGGTTGGTACGGACTGACAAGCCCAAATGTTGAGAAAGGCGCACCTCCAGTTGGAGTTGAGTGCTGCCAATATACGCAGCCTTACAGCTGTCGCACGTGTATTTGTAAACAACATTGGGGCATACAGTTTTGGGGAATTCATCTTTGAACTTTAAAAAATTTGATAATTTAAGTGGGTTGACGAAGGTTTTAAGACTTAACTCACTGATGATGACAAAAGATTTGTCGAAACGTCTGATGTACAAATAAATGAAAATGTTTGCCGTTGTGTTGATCCTTCTTTTCATCTGTAAGCTCCGGTTCCCTAAGGAGAAGTCAATAGCTTTGATATATATATATATATATATATATATATATAATATATATATACTGAGAGAGAGAGAGATTTAGGAGTGCGACTGTGAGTGAAAGAGGGTGATATAGAATATAATATGTTTGTCTTTTTGAGTTTGAAGAGATCTTATGAGGCGGTTTTCTAACTATGGAACCAGTGGGGGGGTGAGTCTTCCGGTGTTTTGTAAAAGTGGCAGAATATGTGCGCTCTGATATTTGATTATATGTATATGTTTGACAGGCCCGTAGCCAGGGGAGGGTCGGGGGAGGGGGGGTCGAACACCCCCCCCCCCTTGACGGGAAAGGTCCACTTTTGTAACCATAGTTGTAACTTATGATGATATTATAATATATATCATCATTTAGTAAATAAACACTTGCATTTTTTTGGTATTTTTTTTCTTTTGAAACATCACAAACTAAACTACTTTAAACCTAACTACTCTAAACCTCCTCCGCAGTGACTAGGTCGTTGCACCAAAAGATCCGCCTTTCTACAATTTCGACCCCCCACCCTCGGGAAGTCCTGGCTATGGGACTGTATTTAAATACGTGTTTTTGCAGAAAGACAAATTTATGCAATTATACAATTGCAACGCCTATAGATATTACATCTATATTACCAAAATAAGGGACTAAACCATTTATTAAATATGAAAGGGTAGAAATCAGTGAAACTTAGATCAGGAGAATCTGCAAATCTGATCTCCTGATTTACGTTCCCTATGACTTCAACCTTTTGGCCAAAAGCTGTATATATATTAATTAATTTTCTTGGTTCTTTCTTTTAAAGTTTATGCATGAAATAAAAGAAGAAGCCTTATAGATACAAACTTATTGACACTTAAAACTCTCTGACAGTGACGTGAGTCCAGGCACACACACACACACACACACACACACACACACACACACACACAAAAGAAAAAAAAGATAGATTTTAAGGCGATTCATTTCTTTTAGCCAAGGCTAGCTTTGTGCAGAAGAGTTGCATTACCTTGTAACTTTTTAAATTTGGCTGATAAAGTCATATTCATTATCAGTACTCAAAATACATTAGTGATGTTGTAGGTAATTTCTGTTAATACTTTTCTCATTCCAAACAATTTTAAGTTGTTTCAATTCTTTTGGCCGTAGCTATATGCTTACTAATAATGCAAACGTTAACAATGCATCATTGTTTTCCCAGAACTGAAAGGGACAAAACTTGTGGGATTACCCTCGTAGACAAAAACAAATCAGATGTTTCACTAACGAATAAAGATTTTTTATTGAGAAATAAAAGAATAGCTATAATAATTTCAGTAAAAAAGTGTAAATTAATGTGTTTCATTAAACCCATTATATACACGAAACACGTTCTTCCAAAATGGAGTAATAACAAACATTTTGATTTCGAAGATAATGCTACCCCCCCACCCCCCCACCACCACCACCACCTCAACCTTTCCATTGAACTTTCTCATCACCCCCCCCTGGATTCTATTCAACTTTTACATAGCTTTTACAGATGCCTGTTTTATAAAACACCGACAGTTGACTAGTGAGGCACTACCAGCAATGGGTTTGCCACATGATCAGGACAGAATAGAAAATTTTAACACAGAGTGGAATATCATACGACGAATGAATGAAGAATTTGACTTCACCTTTTATTATAAATAGAAAGAGGAAAGCAACGCGAGTCTAGATATATGATTCAATAAATCGTTATTATTTATTGACTTTTATTATCAAATCAAAGACTATGGAAAAACCGAAGGCGTCTATTTACTTTTGTTTTATCACTAGTGGTTCGGCCTGAACTTTGTGTTATGTTTCCTGGAATGAAAGAAGTACGAATTCATCTTTTGTTGCTTCCAGTTACAACAGCTACAATTGAGCGTTCTACAATATTTCGCCATTGAATAGAATTTTGTGTTCTGAAAGAAGTCGCCTTCTGTCTGATCATGTAAATGAACTAACGAACATATCAGTTGAATGACTGAAAGTATCGGACACACGGGAATCCACCAAAGAAGAACGCACTGCATTCGAGAAGTTCATTAACAGAGCTGCGCATAATTATCAGGGTTGCCAAATGAAAATTTGATTTTAAAGCTACATTTTGCAAGAAAAGGTGCTAAAAAAGAGCTAAAAATATAAAAAAATAATATTTTGATTTACTTACTTTATTTAAAAAGAGGAGCCGGCAATTAACTGATCTAAAGTGATATCTTCCTCATTCCAAGAATCTACTATAGAAATTTCCCCAGTATTTTCACTTTGATCATCTTTTTTTTCATTATATGTTGCCATTGTTCCTATTAATTTTAATGCTGATGAAGGTAGATGATAATTTTTACAGCATTTATTATTACGCCTGAGGCCATACTTTACCGATAGAATAGTTCAGCATGGGGAGTTGCATTTTATTTCTCAATTTTGTTTTTACTAAATTCATGCTACAAATACTCTTTCAACTTCAGCATTAGAATTTGGTAATATTAATAAATTTATTGCACACTCAAAATCTCTTTGAATGGATTAGCTCCAGAAGCATCTTAAAATCATTTACCTTTGCCCAGAACTGTTCAGTATTGTTTACATTTGTCCACTTATGCAAATGTATACTGTTATATTGATACTCAGCAGCAGCATTTTCTTTTTCTGATATATGCATTAGTTCTAAGATGGAAGTAATGGGTTCTTTTACATGTTTTAATGTATTTTCCACAGAAAAGCATGATATATTTTTCATTTGGTTATGAATAATCCCAGTTGGCAAACCTGGTTGGACTTGAAATCCGCTAAAATGCGCATGCTGGAAAGGAGCTAGCTCAATTTTTGAAAGAGCTATATTTGGAGCTAAGAGCTAGATTCGGAATATTGGTGCTAACTACCACAAAAAGGAGCTAAATCTAGCAAGAAAAGAGCTAAATTGGCAACCCTGAATTAATTATAACAAATAGCCAAGAAGGATGTAGGTGCAGTGCTTCAGAGAAGGCCTGAGTAGCTAATATTAATTTGTGTGATGATTTTAAAATATGAGTCTAATGAAATGGTCGTGAAACATTTTTCCGTTTTTACTATAGTGCCATACAGCCCACCTTCGCCCTTAAGGTCTCACCCTCAGCCTTCACCCCTTGAAAATTCGAACACTTCTTCTAGACATGCAGAACTGATACCGAACTAAATAAGAAAATTACCGAGTTCATTATTATAAAAAAAGGAAATGACAACTCATCCTGAGAAGGTTTCGCACTATGAATCTTGTGATGTAATGTTCCATTTGAACGTCGACAGCTTTATGGATCAAATGGGAAGGTGCACACGCTCCTCCTTCTTAAAATACAAATTATACAAAATTAACTAACTACATAAATAAAACTAATTAAACAAAAAAAGGGATAAATTTATTATTCTCCGTTATATATAATGTATTACTTCCCCACCTTACTTCGGTTGCTATAGCAACCATTAGGGCATGAAGGACTGACTGTAAAAGGAATGAATGATGGCGGGGATACAACATTGCATTTTGCAAAAGGTAAAGAGTGGGTAATTGAGGGAGGGTCATCCACGAACATAAGCTTGCAAATGCATGCAACATTTGCGATCTACATACACACCACCATACTACCGCCATTTCTTAATTTTCAAATTTAATTTCTGATTAACTTCGAGGACCTAAAATTATCTGAACAAAATTATCATGAACATCGTTCATCGGTTACCATTCAATAATCACATAAGTCAGCGTAGGATTGAGTGCAGTGACTAAATAAAACCCTATACAGACTTATGAGACACCCTGTATTAGTCTGATTGTTGAAATAAGGCTGTGAAACGTAGAAGCAATGATTTATGCCACCAACAGATTTGAACGTATTTTCCTTCGATTAACTAAGGTAATAAGTTAGAATGAGCGTACCCGATACACCGCAGCAAGTTAGGTGCAACAACATTCCTATATTCAATATATTAAATTTTTAAAGAAATTTTAATTGAAGCCTTCAGTAAAATAACAAAACTAATGATAATAAATGCGTTTGCGTTACAAACACCAAATTGCTGTTTGACGTAAACATTCTATAAATTATGGGGGGTTTTCTGGGTACTCGAAAACGTGGTTAGGTAATTCTAGTTTTTCCGGAACGCTTTGTCAAGTACCGGATTAGGATTTAAATTCACACCATGTTCGCAAATTAGAAGCCATTCGAAGATTTGGAAATTACTTCTAGAAAAATTATTAATCTCTATTCATTCCAATGAATTTCACATTGAAGAAAAACCAAATCTAGTACACACACACACACACACACATATATATATATAGTTTTTGTAATGGTAACTTTTTTCTTGCCTATACCCTGAGTAGTATAGCCGCAAAAGGGGAGAGTGCAAGAATGTTGCAGGTTATTATGTAATGTTGCAAGGGGGGAAGGGGGTGTTGCAAAGGGGGGAAGGGGGTTGTTGCAAATGGGGGTTGTTGCAAAGGGGGTGGGGGAAAACTTGGAGGCGGCGTTATCCCCCAAGAGAAAGGAGGAGAGAAAGGAGGAGAGGTGTTCACCTGGCAGGAGCCAAGTGCACATTAAGACTTCAGCCGAGTTGGCGTTGTTTTATAGCTCCTAATCAGCCAGAATCAGCCAGTTGGCTGAGCCAAGGTGAGAGAGACGCCTGAAGGGAGAGAGAGAGAGACAGCTGAAGGAGAGAGAGCTGAAGAAGAGAGAGATGCCTGTAGGAGGGAGAGACGCCTGAAGGAGAGAGGATAGGTACACATGCAGGAGGTACACATGCTGGAGGTACACACACATACGCACACATGCAGGAGTACACATGCAGTAGGTACACATGCTGGAGGTACACACATACGCACACATGCAGGAGTACACATGCTGGATGTACACATGCAGCACACATGCTGGAGGCAAACATGCAGGAGAGAGAGAGAGAGAGAGAGAGACACCTGAAGGAGGAAGATACATGCAGGAGAGAGAGAGAGAGAGAGACCTGAAGGAGGGAGAGAGACACCTGAAGGACAGAGTGGTGTTCTCCCCCAATTTATTTTCGTTTCCCTAACCTAAGAGGCCACTAAGGGGTTTACCAAAGGGCCATAAATAGAAGGAGCAGAGCTCCTTACTCGGCTGGAGCCGAGGGGGAATGGTTCTTCACCAGCTTCGCGATCTTTTATAATCCTCTATTCTGGCTGAGTTGCCAGATAGCGCAAGGTATTCAGTTGCCAGATAGCGCCATGTGTCCCATTAATCGTGTAACACATATATGACGGCTGTTATTCCAAATGTACTTGTATATATAATAAACTAATGAACCATATAAAATACCACAATATATATTTATATGGTTATTCAGTCTGAAGATTCAACCGTATAAAATAACACAAGCGCCTCTTTCATTACGTTTTAATAGAATTAACAAAGTTACCCTATTTCGTTAGACAGAAAACGAATTTTTATAAGGGTTACCCAACGAATTATGAGAGCATCACCGAATTAAAACTTTTATGGGTAACTATATCGACATAAGCTTATTATTGTAACGTTTGCTCCCAATATAAATTTTCCTAAATAACAGTAAAACCAATTAATTTATTAAATAATTATGAAACTTCATTTAAATAATTTACGATACAATTCCACCAAACGAGATGAAAACTTATGAAACATATAGCCTCATTCCTGCGACGAAAAAATGAAAAATGACGAAAAATAAAGAAATTATTCATTTGGAATTGCCCAAGCCACTATAGCGGGGTCGGAGAATATCTGTTCTTTTAAACATCTTATTTCTGCTTATTAAATAACTTTTTAGACACTTGATTTTTATTATAAATATTTAAGTCACGAATAACAGTGGAAAAAACGTCCGGAAAAGAAATTATGAAACATCTCCTTCCAGACACTCTTGATTATAATCTTGTATATATATATATATATATATATATATATATAATAAACAACTCATGCACACACACACACACACACACACACACACACACACACACACACACACAAACACGATGAAAGGCAGAAACTAAATCAGTTCGAATCGTGTCCCTAGATACCTTTTTCGTTCGAATCGTGTCCCTAGAGACCTTTTTCGGGTCGATGGTTTAAGCTGTTCGAGCAGAAACCACCACAGACTCCAGATATTAATTTTATCATTGTTATTACTTCTACAAATATTTACGCGTATTTTGTATGGTGTCATATAGAAATATAATGATGAGATGCTTTTTTAAAATATAATTCGGTTATATTTCTTTATATCCTCGACCCTCAGCCTCCCTCATTTTACACTACGTTTTGGCAATTTCCAAAAGTTACCCAATAAATAATTCGTTACATATATATATATATATATGGCGCCTCGGTGGTGTAGTGGTTAGCGTCGCTGATTACGAATCCATCGGACCCGGGTTCGATACCCGACGGCAGCCGGCGCGCAGCAAAGCCCAGCTGTTCATCCTTCCACATAATAAAAGAAAGTGGTTGGTAGATAAATGGGTACCCTAGGAGGCCTAGTGGTCAAGACGCTGGGCTGCTGATGGGTCGTGGTTCGGAATCCACGTTAAACTGTAGGTCTAAGGTGGAGTGAAAAGCTTGACCTTCGTCAGAATGAACAATTCGGGCGGAAGCTAACCAAAGGTTAGCCCGACGCGGGCAACGGGTCACTCGCAAAGAGAATTTAATCATTGGTAAACTTCCTTCCAGACCACTCTTTCTATATATATATATATATATAGAGAGAGAGAGAGCGAGAGTTTTGTTCAATAAATAATAATCGAAAAAAACATCATAATGCACGATTTTATATGTAGCAATACTAATTAACTCTTTCTCGCCTACGGCGGTGCAAGAACATAATACGTGCACTCGCTCGTAAATTAGACCTCCAGTTTAACATGGGTTCAGAAATACATCTCGTCGATGGGATTCGTTGCTTACTCTACCACATGGACTTTTATATGTAAGAGACCTAACCTAACCTACGAAATACATCTCGTCGGGGCCGATCCTAGAGCCATATATAGCAATGGAAATGAGCGGGATGTGTCGTTAAATACGTGATTTAAAATAACAGGACCATTTGACCCGAGGCAGTAGTATACCCGAAAAACATCGTAATGCACGATTTTTTCTATGTAGCAATAATAATTAACTCTTTCAAATACGTGATTTAAAATAACAGGACCATTTGACCCGAGGCAGTAGTATACCCGAAAAACATCGTAATGCACGATTTTTTCTATGTAGCAATAATAATTAACTTTCAAATACGTGATTTAAAATAACAGGACCATTTAACCCGAGGCAGTAGTATACCCGAAAAACATCGTAATGCACGATTTTTTCTATGTAGCAATAATGATTAACTCTTTCAAATACGTGATTTAAAATAACAGGATCATTTAACCCGAGGCAGTAGTATGCCCGAAAAACATCGTATAACCTAACTATAATTTGCAACTATAGTTTACCTTGACTTTCATATGCTTCTATCCTGTTTTATTAATAAAGATTTTTAACTTTTAATAACGTATGAATAAAGATTTTTAACATTTAATTTTATTTTAGTATTTATTCATGCCACGCCGCCTTAGACCACAGCTTAACGTTGAAACCGAATGTTCTTTTTTAAAATATAATTAGGATATAATTTCTTTATTATAAAATAAGTTAACAATTATGTTAAAAACTACTAATAATTTGTAAGTAAAAAATATAATATAAGGGACTACCATAGAAATGTAAGTGCCTATAATTCGATTTTATATATATGTTACTCGTCCGGTCTCGTTATAGCGGATTGGTACACGTCATAGCTCCACCCAGCTACACAGCTACATCGGCAGCCAATCACGACGAACATCTGGTCTTTTGGGCGGAGCTTGGCGAATGTGCATATAAAAGGGGATATTTTCAGTTGGGAGTAACAGTAGCTATTTTCGCATCAGTGAATAATCATTCCTCAGCCATGGACCTGTAGGTCTCCCCAGACTTGTATGAAGAACGTGATACTGCAGCATTAACCACAATTAGTCTTTTCAATGCCTGATTGTGGCGAACTATTTTCGACGCAAACCGTAGAAGATATTTGCAGTGACGCTCCTTACAATCCGACGCAAGGGACTACCATAGAAATGTAAGTGTCCATAATTCGATTTTATATATATACGGAGAGTTGTAGTATTTCGTCAAATAGATACTAGTCAAAAATGTCAATCAATGTTATTTCCCCATCATGCTAAAATCGAAATTGGTAATCGAACCAAAGATATCTTCACATAATGGGATCTGTCTGTGTCTGTATACTCTGTATATGTTTTCATTATTCCTTTAAGGTCCGATGAGGATTTGACACGTGTTATACAATCTTTTGAAGAACCTCGGAATATGGATGATATACTGATCAGTCAGCAGTGTCACACATCCTCCACCATGGACCTGTACGTCTCCCCAGACTTGTATGAAGAACGTGATACTGCAGCATTAACCACAATTAGTCTTTTCAATGCGACTGATTGTGGCGAACTATTTTCAACGCAAACCGTAGAAGATATTTGCAGTGACGCTCCTTACAACCCGACGCAAGGGACTACCATAGAAATGTAAGTGTCTATAATTAGAATTTTTATATATATATATATGGAGAGTTGTAGTATCTCGTCAAATAGATACTCGCCAAAAATGTCAATCATGTTATTTCCCCATTATGCTAAAATCGAAATTTTTATGGCGTTCACTCCTCGAACCAAAGATATCTTCACATAATGGGGATCTGTCTGTCTGTATACTCTGTATATGTTTTCATTATTCCTTTAAGGTCCGATGAGGATTTGACACGAGTTATACAATCTTTTGAAGAATCTCGGAATAGGGAGGGTATACTAATCAGTCAACAATGTCACACCGAAATAATGTAAGTGTTTTTCGATCTTTTTGGGATAAGAAGACACAATATATTTTCATAAATTTATTAAATGAAAGAAATCAGTACAATAAACGAATATACCGTTACAAATATACGAACAAAAACATTATAATATACAACGAGTACGTACAATTGGAAAACGGTTTTTTATCTGTCTGCATACCATTTCATCGTTTCGGTGAGTGTGACACGGGTCAAATAAATTTAAAAAATTTATAAATTCTTTATCATTTGACATATGCATGAGAAATGAGACACAGTACATTCCGCAAACATTAGTAAAATATCCCTGCATACGAAATGGGTTCCATACAACTTCGGGAATATGTAACTGAGCGAGAAATTTTACAATAATAGGGTCACTCCAGGGTTGAGTACCGAGTGAATCAAAATAGTACAGGCGCTGTCTATTTTTAAAATAGACAGCGATCCAGTGAATCCCTTCATTACCGATGATGTCTGTGTTCACAATAAGACTACCGCATTCTCGCGTACTTGGCAAACTCAATGTTTCATTCTTCGCAAACACGCCGATAAATTTGGAACGTGTGACTCGCTCCATTACTTTCTGAAGTGTATTAGCATCCATTTTAAAAGTCAGTGATAACGCTTCTAAATCTATCTACTTCTATTAGGGCTTGCGATTCGAGATATACTAGTACACTAATAGGAGCGTCTATAGGCTTGGCGAATTCCAGCCGCACTGAGATGTTACCGCTCTGCTGTGGTGTTAAATGGGTATTTACGCTAGCAGATAAGTCAGGTGTAATGTCAAACGGATAAAGGTTAAATTGATCAATGAATTCTTCCTGCGTTACCCCATTACCAAGCTCATCACAATCACCTGCAATATGGGTCAGATTACTATAGGCTCTGGCACAAAGAGGTAACACAGCGTCTGATGAATAGTCCGTACCCATTGTTCCACCCAAAGCAGTGCCATTAACGTATAGAGTTATATTTTTAAGTCCGAAATTCTCGAATTTAAAGGCACTCTTTTTATATTTTCCATTCACCGAAGCGTGGTCCTGCATGCCGATTAATATCCTTTTAGGAAGATTTCCCAGGGCAATGTTTTCTATCTGCTTCGATGCCAACCCTGCAGGAACCGTATATAGTTTGATCTGCACTCTGTTAATAGGATATTTCACTGTAGCGTTTAGTAAATTTTTCTCAATTTCTAGTTGTTTTGGTGAACTTAATTTCACTCGCCGTACGCGGAGGTATGTGTCCATAATGTGAACCACAACGGACTTTGCACCCTCTTCTTGATTCGCATCCAGATTTAAGCAGATCTCAGGACTCGTGCGGGTGAGCTTTATTTTCATATCCACCCCGTTCACAAGCAACTTCTCCTGGAAAGTGAAATCTGTGTGCAACCGTCCAAAACACTCGTATATTTTCTTTTTAGAATTTTTAAATTTGTCCTTTATACTATTTTCATCTTTAGTTTGATAATATCCCTCCGCACTTAAAAAGGTAGCCTTCGCTTCTTTGGAAAAGTTGAGGACATTTTCCAAATAGGCTCGTAGATGATAGTACCCCGTGCCTGCCGATATGTTGGTCTGATTTAAATATACGTCACACTGGTTGAATATGGCGTGCAGAAAGTTTGTTTCAGGGTATACAGCATATTTGTCATCGCAGGCCGTTCCATCAGAATGGGCTATACGTAGCTTAGCGTACATGTGCACACAGCTTGGATCAAAAAAGTAAGGACCTGAGCTGGGTATCACGAATTCTATAGGTGCACTCGGGGAACTAATTGTGTTTAAAGGGTTAATTGTAATAAAGTCACTGTGCTCAATAGAAACTTGGGTTGGCGGGAGCTCAAAAAAGGACAGCTCCGATTTACAGCATTGTGAACTACATGGGTGGATGAAGCGTGCCATGGCGAAATAGTGACTCCTCTCTCGACAAGTGGTAAACAAACTATGATTCATGAGATCAATATCCTTAGCTTATATCAGTCAAAAAAGTGGTCAACCATAGGTTTCATTCGCTTACAGCATTTCTTTTTTGATAGCCTTTTACGTTTAATACCACGTGACCCCTTCTTCTTCTTCCGGGGAGCCCTCTTCTTCTTCCCGCCACCACGCATTTTTCTCTTTGCATCTTTGATGATTTCGTTCCGTGTACGCTTTAAATGTTTTTTTAGAGCTTCTTTAGGTTTAGCCCCGGCCAATATGTCTTCTGCAGTGTTAAGGCCTGATTGTAGCGCTTTCCTTCCAAGGTATCTGGCACCCCTCTTCAGCAAAGGAACAGCCGTACGTAGTATGGATGAAAAAAAAATGGATCCAAGTCCACTACCGCGCTGGTATCGCATCCCTCGATAGACGGTGAAAGGCTTTCTATCCATTATAACTCAGTGCGTCGAAAGTGTAGCTTCACTGTTAAGCTCCCGTTACCGAATGGGAAGTTTTCGCCCTCAATCGTTCTTATATATATTGTGATATTGGTTATTAAATTAGTTTAGTTGCGACATTCACATAATGGGGTCTGTCATATGTAATACTCAAACTCCTTCCTCTATGGTTGGGGATGTGAGCAATGCGCAGCAGGCGTGCCTGGGTATCCCCAACAAACTGGTGCTCCACTATATTACTGTAAATATAGCACATGTCTGGGGACCTTTCAGCCAATTTCTCCATCTTCAATTGATACATTAATCTGGACAAGTTATACTGTGTCTCGTGAAATGTGTCTCTTTGGAAGGCTGCGCTATATCGGCCGTTGGTTAGAATTTTGAACTTTCTATGTTCTTTAAGACATCTGTTAGTCTTTGATTTTAGGATTAGTGTATGTGCAGGGTTGTTTACGATTTCATATACTAAATCATTCGTAAGGTTTGAGTTTCTTAAACTTACGTTTAAGCCTCTCACAACATCCTCGGCCGAACCATATTGACCCGGCCCTAGTCTTACTTCTGTACTGTAATACCGTGCAATCTTAGTCCGAGCGATGCGCATAGTTTCATCCATAGCTACCCAGCTTTTTCACACTCGTCAATGTCTCTAAGAATCGTAAAAAAACGGTTTCTTTATGTTCAATATTTAAAAAGACGGTGTCCAGCTGAATTTCGCATATCCCCACCTCATACGAATCACGACCCAATTCAATGTGCCCATGGAGTTCTGTACAAAGTTGGCTAGCGTGTTGTTAGGGTGTACAGACAGGGACGAGGAGGACGGGAGTGTGACGTAGAAAAATGGTTAGGAGCCATGTTGCATACTATTTAAGCTTCATTATTGCATCAGCTTTTATATGTGTTGAAGCTTTCTGGTACCCTAGCCATTTCACCAGGTACATTTTTCTCCTTCCTGAACCTTTGCTTCCTAAAATTTTCTCAATTTTAAACACATTTTTTTCTAAATTAAACGCAACTTTCTGCAATTCCTCGCGGTAAAAGCCTCCTGAGATTTCTTCCCCATTCAAATCTTCAATGTAATACATCATTATCACACCTTTAGGTCTCACAGCCCTAACTTTAAAAATCTCGCGTGTCCATCCTTGCTCAAAACCCTTTGCGAATTTATTCCCGAACGCGACAGCCTTACATAATCATTGATTTTGAAGCGCACAGAGTTGTGGTGTGGTGGTGTGGTGATCCATCTCTTCTCGGGAGCGTACCTCTTTCTAAAACTTCGTTAGGTGTTGCCCCAATCGTGCGATGGTGTGAGCGGTTGTAGGATGATGCCAATGATTCCAGAATGTCTAGAAATCTGTATGTGTTTTTATGTGTAAAATAACGGTGCATGCGTTCCTTTATGGTGCGCTGAACTCTTTCAGCTAAAGAAGCCTTATGTATAGAATTGGTTGTGTAATAGCTGATATTAAACTCTGTCAACATATTCTGAAAAGCACGGCCTATAAACTCCTTCCCCATATCCGTACAAAATAGCCAGGAACCCTGTTTTCTTTTAAACATTAGCGTTTTGGTGGCTTTAGCAACTGTTTTCAGGTGATTTATTTTTCAGAGGAATAGCCACAGATATCTAGAGAATACGTCTATTATGAATAGAATGTAGCGGTAACCATCGTTATACACAGAATATCTTTGCATGTCTGTTAAATCTGCTTGCCAAATAGAATCAATCGAGGAAGCCGTTGTCTTGGCTGTTTTAAACCTTTTTCTCACAGGCTTATGAAGCGTATAAGCGTCCTGCTCCCTCAAAAATCTTTCAACATCTTTTTTCCTACTCCGTAAACACTTCTGTACAGTCTATCTACGCCGCCGTAAGAGGATGGGGTAGAAATGTCATAATACGTTTAGTTAATACGTTAGCCATTTGCGTATTTTAGAGGCACGTGGGTAGGGTTGGTTTAACCTCTTCTTGCTCCTCTTCAAAGGTGTTACCGCAGGGGGTGACGGCGCCTTCAATTGTGTCACAGACGTTGCGTGTTCCAAGTCTTTTAACCTGTTCAGATTTCCTATCAACGTTTAGGGACATTTATTTGTTGTAGTCTTGCTTTAATATGCTTCCATCCTGATGGTGATGGCCTATCCCACTTTCTCACCAGATCATGGACAATGTCTACGATATTCGATCCCTGTACCTTTGATCCTTCCACAATGATCTCCCCTGTATCGGTCCATTGTATGGCGGATCCTCATTCAATAGATATAAAGACTTAAGCCTTTACTCCTCAATGTAAGTGGGAGGGTTTTTTAATACATGTTCGATATGTTGTGTGGCTAATCTTTTTGGTTGGTCAGCGTATCGTCGGGTACAGATCCTATGTCGCCATCGGCCCCCGTGCTGTGCCTAATAACCACAGGAATCTTGTAGGGATCTTATAATTTTCTACTCGTGAAGAAATTTCTGCAGAGCTTCTTGGTATAAGATTCTTTCTCATCAGGTGTTTTTTCACTGTTTAATAGGGCTAACAATTCGCTTTCCATTCTTTTAAGTCTGCTTTTACGGGGATCTAGATCGTGTCTCTTGCAGTGAGGCGTTACACCTCGTGGGGAATCACTACCACTTTCTTCATTATATTAATCTAGTCAGTAAAGGACCCAAAAACTGAAAATAAGATGGGAGAAATGACCCTCCTGTTTGTACAATAATTCGCTTTTTCTTCGCTACAGTTGGCTTTTACGAGCGAGTGCACGTATTATGTTCTTGTAGCGGCGTAGGCGAGCCTTCTGATGGGTTTTCATTGATACATTGCAATTTATAACGTTTAAGACAGATTTTCACAGATGCATTTTAAAAAGTCGGCGTCGATATTTTTAATAAACATCTGCTGCATTGCCCGGGCAGTCGATGATAGATTTTTATTAATTCACGGTATTTCTTAGTCTCTTTGTCATTCTGGAATATACACCGTTTCAGGCTCGTTTGGAAATATATTCGTTCGCAGAAGCACTCTAAACGTGTTCGCGGATGAAGGTCGCAAAGCAAATATCCGTAACGCGTGTTGTAGCTTCTTTATAAACTTCCAAAAACTCCTTACGCTGATTCGGGAACATTTGATTGGCTAATACCCCAATTTGTGATACATCTCTACGTTGCGCGAATAAGACTAGATATTGCGTATTTAACGACACATCGCGCATGTATCTATTTTTGAAAAATAGATTCTGATTGATGAAGAACACGCTTATGTTAAGATGGTGGGAGTATACTGTAAATGTCTCGGCAAACGTTTTATCCATCTCCAACATGAGATCGTCAATTACAATGATTGTATGTTCAGTTCCCTTTAGCGAATTAACGTCATATACACCTTTGTGGAACAAAATATCATCTTGGTACTCGTTGAACACTGATTGATACGTCGAATAGCACCATATAACTTTATGCACAAATTTCGAGAACATCTCGCCCTTTTCTTTAATGATTTTAAGCATAAACACAGTTTTACCACATCCTGTAGGTCCAGATATAATACATGTGGATGGGCTCGTGAATCTGAATTTTTCTACAGAGTCCATTTCTAACACGTCACACTCCTAAGTGGGTCATTTACAAAATATTACAAATTTTGAGTGCTGATCCTTATATTTCTTCTCCCACAGAACCGACGATGAGGTAGAGCACCCTATCATTACGGATGACGACGACAGTGTAGTTGTGATCTCCTCCCCTGAACCCTCACCAGCGATAGGTGCACGTCCAAAGCGGAGGTATGAGAACCCCACATCAGGTATAAAGCGACCGAAATACGTCTGTTGCAGCAGACCCCCAACCCTCAACCTCTTACGCAACAACCTCCCCAGCAGCACCTAATATACCCCCTTATTCCGCCCCCCGTTCTGTTAAGTCTACAATAATAGAGCCCCAACCCTCCTACGCAACAGGGCCCCCAGCAGCAGCACCTAATATACCCACTAATTCCGCCCCCCGTTCTGTTGAGGATGTATACGTTCGAGTTGGTGCGCGCCGCAGCCCCCACCCCGCCTTGACTAGAAATCGGTATAGAGTCAGGGTCGACCCTAGAGCCCTGTATAGCAATGGTATTGAGCGCGGGATACGCAGGGTTGTAGAGCATATTATAGAGTTTGCTCTTCAGAATCGCGACGAGCGTGAGGTCAGGACGAGTCTGTCCTTTGGGTTCGGGTCAGATGACGGTGATGTAGACGATTATTGGGTGATAGTACCGTTTAGACGTTTGGCTGCTGAAGATGTAGAATATATATTAGGGCGTATAATGCAAGCCGTCCAAAGTAGTATAGCCTTCAATATGGACAACTTCACGGTAAATATTGACCGTGTATTCCGTGTTGCGGGTCATAGTGCCATACCGTACACTCTTAACTTCAATTCTCCAACTATTTACCGAAGGCATATAAACGTCGATCGTGGTTGCGGCTTTATAGCAGTACTCTTAGCACGTATGTTTACTGTACAAAATACACGGACTCAAAAAATTTGGCTGCCTACGATCGTTGAGCGTGCCCGTAAACTAGCTGTAGACTGTGAACTTGAATTTGACTGTAATATGGGTCCTGAAGAGCTGAGAAAGGTAGAACAGGAAATGAATGTGCGCATAGTTGTATTTGGTTTGGATGATCGCCGCCGGACTGTGTATGTTTTTAAAAGCTGTGTGAGAGATCGTACAAGACCCCTACTTATTTTAGGATTGTCAGGGACAACGTATCTCCCCATCCGTAATATAAGGGGGCTTTACGCGAGTTATGACAAAAGTCGAAAATATGGGAGACATCATGATTTGTGTAAGGGGTGCCTCGAGTTTGCGGATGATATAGTGAGACATTGTAAAGAATGTCACATGGTATGTGAGCAGTGTAAAAGCACCAAATGTGAAAGCCGTGTAGTTGAGAAGAGAGACTGTGATGTGTGTAGACGCACATTTTTCAATAATAGCTGCTTTGATCTCCATAAATCAATTGGTACGTGCAGGAAAATGAGAATCTGTGAATGTGGTATGTTTCACACAATGGATAATTGGGGAAAATTTAAGCACAAGTGCGACGTAATTCACTGTCCTACATGCCAGGAGGAATATAAGGCGGATGGAGTAAAGCATGTGTGTTATATGAAAGATGCTAAGCCTAAAAATAACCCTTGTATAACTGTGTACTACGATATAGAAACATATACGAACGCTGAAACCAAAGAGGTAATTCCACATTTACTTGTGAGCCAGACCATCTGTGATGAGTGTATGGGTATCGAATGTGACGAGTGCCCCAAATGCGGTAAACGGACAAACGTTTTTAAAACGAATGTCAGCGATAGTCCTGTGAAACTATTTGTGTCCTATATTGTCAAGTTAGCCGACAAGTTCAAAAAAATGACTGTGTATATTCTCGCCCATAACGGGGCAAAGTTTGACACGCAGTTCCTTTATAAGGAGTTGCTTGAACACGAATCCTCTGAGATATTTACAGGTGATCCATTGAAAAGAGGCAACAAATTAATACAGATGCAGATAAGAGGCAATGTACAATTTAAAGATACTTTATTATTCACACCTTGTAAATTAGCAAAGCTACCCAAGGTGATGGGAGTAGCAGCTGAAGTTTCCAAAGGATACTTCCCATACACTTTCCTCACCAGCGAGACTTTAAACTACGTAGGCCCACCACCCCCCAAACATTATTTTGACTGCATGGATGAACGTGAAGACTTTGATCGATACTACGACAGTTTTAATGAAAGTAACCCTTATAATATAGCTGATGAATGTGAGCGTTATTGCGTGAATGATGTGCGCGTGCTTAGAGTATGTTTCCAGGCCTTTAGAAGTATGTACATAGCCCGTTTCAAATGCGATCCACTGCAAGTCGCAACCACCATCGCATCATTATGTTTTACGGTGTTCAAGAATAACTTCATGCCTAAAGACACCTTAGCCATTATTCACCGAAACAACCCCCGCAGTTACGGACACAAGGCTATTTACTGGCTCATACACCTGCAGCAACAAACAGGTGTATACATAAAGCACGCCCGCAACACGGGTGAAGTACCCATTAAGATTAATGGACGTGTTTTTTGGGTTGATGGGTTAAGTGAAAACCGTGTCACTGGTGTGAAGACTGTGTATTCCTTTAATGGATGCTGGTGGCATGGATGCCCCCGCCCTGAGTGCGGTATCGTCGGAGATATCCACGGTAGATCTCCTGCCGACTGTCTTGCAGGGACCCGCACCCGCGATCAACTTATAGGATCACAGTTCACTCACAAAGTCTTGTGGGAGCATGAATATGATGCACGGATGGAGACAGACGATGTATACCGTGAGGAAATAAAAACGATCAAGCGTTCAATGGTGCTGGACCCTCTCAAATGTGGTGATAGCTTGTTTGGAGGACGTACAAATCCATTCAGACTATACTTTCCACCTACGGTGGGCGTGAAGCTCCATTACTACGATTTCTGTTCTTTATACCCATACGTGATGAAGAGCCATCCGTACCCCGTGGGCGCTCCTGAGAAACTGGTGGGACCTAGCATACCCTCCATCAATGAATTTTCAAAAAATTTGAATGATCATTACTTTGGGCTCTCTTTCGTAGACGTACTCCCCCCAAGCAGTTTATGGATGCCTATCTTACCTGTCGTTATCGATGACAAGCTCATGTTTCCCCTGTGCGTGAAGTGCGCGGAAGAGGATAACGGCGAATGTAACCATATACCCCACCAGCGTAAGATCAGAGGCGTATATACAAGTCCTGAGCTGGCCCTAGCCGTACGCCATGGTTATAGAATACTGAAGATACACGAGGTGTGGAGGTTTCAGAAGCTCCCCAACCTTTTCACACCATATATAAACGCCTTTTTGAAGGATAAGGTTGAAGCATCAGGGTATCCGCGAGGAGTTGATACCGAAGATGAAAAGTCTGCCTATATTCAACGTTACCGCGACCGCGAAGGTATACAACTTGATCGTGTCCAAATTGTAAAGAATCCTGGCAAGCGCTTTAGTGCAAAATTGTGTCTAAACAGTCTATGGGGAAAATTTGCGCAGAATACCGGCAGAGGGAACATTCATTTGGCACAAAGTTATAGCGATGTCTGGGATTATGCCAATGCCCCGATAAAGAGGTCATGGAGATCGTGAATGTAGGTAATACTTACGTGATAAAGTACAACAACACTGAATTTGCCACAGATACCTCAAGGGTTACAAACATACCTGTGGCGAGCTTCACAACAGCCTACGCCCGTATAAAACTTTGGGGTCTATTGCATTCTCTTGGGCGGAGAGTATTGTATGCCGATACAGATAGCGTGATATTCACAGAGAGGGAGGGTGATTACATGCCCGCTATTGGGGAGTTCCTCGGCGAGCTCACTGATGAGATCAAGGATGAGTATGGGGACGACGCATACGCCGACTCTTTTATCTCAACAGGACCTAAGACTTATGGGGTACGGGTCAGGGTAGGGGAGGAAATGAAATATATCGTGAAGGCAAAGGGTATTACGCTCAACCATGCGAATCGGGAGGTTGTTAACTTTGAGTCGTTGAAGGATCTAGTATGTTTGCAACCTCACCAACTAATTGTAGGCACCCACAATTTTCGGGCGCAGAAGCTGGGAGGCGTGAAGGAACTTAGGGGTACGATGGTGTGCCGTAACACCTATAGGAAACGTTACCAGTTACCTGGTACCTATGATACCGTACCCTTTGGATACCAATGATGCTTCTAACTCACACGTCTTGTATATAATCGTATCTATTTGTAAATATATATATATATAATATATATAATATATATATATATATATATATAGATATATATATATATATATAATATATATATATATATATAGATATACAGTACTGGCCAAATTATTAGGAATTTTTTAAAATTCATTTTTTGGTATAAAAATGTTAAATTAAACCAATTTTAAACGTTGAAAAGTTATTTATTTTACACAAGAATACATGGTCATTATTTAGCAATAGTTTAGTACTTAGTTTGACCCACCTTAGCTGCCATAATGGCTGCGACACGCTTCGGCATGCCATGAATCAATTTTTTGCATAATTCTTTAGTCGAACGAAACGTGTTTGTTCGTCAGTTGTCGTTTGGTTGTCGTGCGATGCGGGTGTGTTTCTCTTTTCTTTTACGTGTCATTGTAACTACCGTTTAATTTAAATAGTGTATTTACCCAATTTCGGCAATTATTTGTTACAGTTTTTAAGTGAATTTGAAAATGGGGCGAAAGAATGACTTGAGTCCACGGAAAATTGGGCAAATACAGGTTTTTTAACTTCTTCTACATTTAAACAAAAGGAAATCGCTGCCAACTCCATGTTTCACCACAGTCATACTTCGTATTAAGAAAAAAAATGGTATTTTGAGAAAATGTAGGCCCCAAAAGGGTTGGAAGATGCGGCAGAAAAAGGGTAACGACTCCAAGAACTGATAGACAGATTGCAATTTTGTCTCTTAGAAATAGAAGAGCTACTTGCAAAAACATTTCCAGTAGTCTAGCGGCTGATGGCATCAATATTAGTCGTAGAACAGTCAACAGGAGGCTTCTAACTGCGGCTTCAAAGCCTACCGCCAAGGAAGAAGCCCAGGCTCACTGAGGCTATGAAGAAGGCACGTTTTGCATGGGCAAAGGAACACATTAACTGGACTAGTGAGGATTGGGAACAGGTAAGAATAATATTTAACATTAAATAGAATGTTAATACAGTAAATACAGTATGCATAGAAGTGTATTTACAGTACGTGATAAAACTGCAGTAAAAATATCTGTAAAGCAGCAAGTCATACTGTACTTCGTTTTAGCTGTACTTCATACGCTATGCACTGACTCTTTCACAGGGCTTTCTTTGATTGCAGGTGGTGTTCTCCGATGAGTGAACGATTGCCGTGCTTGACGATCGTGTTCAAAGTGTAAGAAGGAGGCCTGGAGAAGAATTTTTGCCTGAGTGTCTGATGAAAACGGTGAAATTTCCACAAAAGATCATGGTTTGGGGAGCAATTTCTGTGCATGGAACTAGTCGTTTGAGCATTGTTGAGGGGAATATGAACCAAGTCAAGTATATAGAAGTACTAAGAAGACGTCTACTGCCTCAAATAAGGGAATGGTATGGTAATAGACGTTGGATTTTTCAACAAGACTCAGCTCCATGCCACACGGCAAAGTCGGTTAAAAAATGGTGTCATGAAAATAGTGTTCGGTTGCTCCCATGGGCTGGAAATTCTCCAGACATGAACCCAATCGAAAGTTTATGGTGTATTTTAAAGGACGTAATCCATGAAACGCCGATAACAACAAAACACCAACTCATAGAGCGACTTATTCAAGTCTGGTTTCACTCTACACGTATTAAGGAATTATGCAAAAAATTGATTCATGGCATGCCGAAGCGTGTCGCAGCCCTTAAGGCAGCTAAGGGGGGTCAAAAACTAAGTACTAAACTATTGCTAAATAATGACCATGTATTCTTGTGTAGAAATAAATAACTTTTCAACGTTTAAAATTGGTTTAATTTAACATTTTATACCAAAAAATGAAATTTTTAAAAAATTCCTAATAATTTGGCCAGTACTGTATATATAACTTGAATATCTCGTTTATTAAATCGTATTTGTAAATATATATAACTTGAATATCTCGTTTATTAAATAAATCAAATTAGCGTTTCACTTTCTTCCTTTGTGTGTGTGTGTGTGTGTGTGTGTGTGTGTGTGTAGGTGAAAGTTCTAAGCTCCGCCACTGTAAGACCGTGAGTCATGCTACTATCTGGGGAGTCCCTGCGTGGTCAGTCGACCGCAGTAAGCCCGAGAGATCAGACGTGTATTCAGATCAGACGTGTATTCAAATGGCTACCTTTAATATTGCTTGTACAACGTTTACGAAATGGTATTCAGTAAAGTGCCAGGATGTGGTGGATACCGAAAAACTTCCTATCATCCCTCCTATGCCTCTTTTAAAACACATTGGATTGTGCGAAGTTCCAAGATGTACAAATACTCTACGGATGTTCTGGTGAGACCGTTGAAGGCTTTCGTTGCACAGACGATGTGCTGAAGTTACTGCAGAGCTAAACTTATAAAGTCTCACATACACCGTGAAGTAAAAGAAACAACGCGTGCAGAAGAGAAGCAGCAGGTATGGATAATGAGTCTTGGATGGGTGGTGGTGTGACAAGCGGTATTACGTCATGCTACACCATGTCGATTACTCATACCCTACGACTGAAATGTGAATCTCGTGATCATGGACAATCTAAGTATTTTATCACTATATTAACGTATATCATGATGAGGTTCGTAGTGAGGTTGTGGCTAGTGCCCTGCGTGAATTTTTAACAGAGTTTAGAGACGAGTATCGTTTGATGGGCAGAAAGGAAAAATATTGTAGTGAATACTCTTATTTTAGTTTCAAGATAAATGTTAATTTTACCGTCTTGAATTTCGGAATAGTATAAATTCATTTTAAATTAGTTACCCCATTATAATTCAATTGTGAACCACATTAATACTAATTTTATGTATACTATATTATTTTATTGTATGTAAACATAATTAATTATATATCACAATTGTCAGTTAATTATTTATATTCAAATATTTATTTTAATCTAATACCATGTCCATTTTACAAATAAATAATAGAAAACCAAGGGTTATATTTTCCACCTTTGGTACTGTCGCAGTTTCGCCTAACGGGACTCAATACGGCTAGTGAGATAATCACTGGTTCGCACTTAACCAGCGGCAGTGCTTATGGCTACTCATCCAGGGTAACCTATACCGGATAGATGCGCACGGTCCCAAGCCGTAGCTTGCCTAGGCCAACGACGACGACGTAAACCAACAATTGGTGACCCCGGAGCTGGATTCCCCCCTTTTACCCGAACGACTAGGACTAGACTGTAACGTCGTTCGTGCCATCACCCCTTCACCCGAGCGACGAGGACCAGACTGTAACGTCGTTCGTGCCCATCACCCCTTCACCCGAGCGACTAGGATCAGACTGTAATGTCGCTCGTGCCCTCTGCCCCTCACCCTGCCCGTGCGCTCTGTGCCTGCGCTCGTCTCAACCTCCACTCCTTCGTTGGTAACTTGTGTCGTCTTGCTTGTACGTCAGCAAGCATAGGAGAAGATGCCTGACGACGCTGGTGCCATCTCCCACTTGAGCGTAAGCTCCCGTCTTCTGGCCGGGTGATCCATTTATTTGGTTCCACCAAGTGGAATCACAATTCAACTTGGGAAGGATCACGCTAGCAGGACGAAATACGATCATGTTTTGTCCTCTCTACCAGCGAGCATCATCTCTGAAGTCGTGACGTCATCGTGTCTACTTCCCACGAGTGAGGACCCATACAACGATCTGAAGTCTGCCATCCTGTGCCGCACCACTGTCTCCGAGCGTGAGAAACTACATCAGTTAATCTCAAAAGAAGAACTTGGAGACCGTAAGCCCACTCAAATGCTGAGGGCTATGCAGTGCGCTCTAGGCGAACGCACACAAACCTTCGATAAGGACATCTTTAGACAGTTGTTCTTGCAGAAACTTTCCTCCATCACTCAGCGTGTCTTGGCCACTATGGATCTGCTACTCCAGTTGATAACTAGCAGAAACTGCCGACAAAGTAGTGGAGATTGACACAGCTCCGGTCAACAACGTGAACACACAATCGAACTGGAGTTGAAGTGAAAGAGTTAGTCAACGACTCAACCCGTTTTGTTCTCTGCTACAAAATCAACGGCAAAGAAGCCATTCTCGGTCAAGATTTACGAAGAGGCATCGTTCGAGTTCGGGAAGATCTGCTTCTACCACTCGAAATTTGGAAAGAAGGCTAGGAAGTGCATCTCCCCTTGCAATTTTTCGTCGGAAAACCCAGCAGCGAGTCCTAATGGCGTCTAGTACTCGCACTGCCAACCTGTTATTCATAAAGGACAGGAACTCTGGTGTCAATTTCTTGGTTGATACCGGAGCGTCAGTCAGTGTATTCCCTCAAAAATCTGGTCATAAGCACTCGGAATCTCCGCCTCTATACGCTGCTAACGGTTCACGCATACCCACGTACGGTACTCAGTCGCGTGAACTAAACTTGGGTCTTCACCGATCCTTCAAGTGGATTTTCATCTGTGCTCAAGTGCAGCATCCCATAATCGGCGCTGACTTCCTCCAGCATTTCAAACTCCTGGTGGATCTTGACAAGCGACGCTTATGCGACCAGGCCACACTGCTTTCTGTTCTTGCCAAACAGGTTGCCCTTCCGGACGCCTCGAACTCTGCACTTTCCCTCGTTCCCCTAATTCCATGTACCAGTGCCTTTTCCAGCGATATCCAGGAATTCTTCAACCGATGCAGATGGGTGATACCATTAAGCACACCATTACCCATCACATTACAACAAAAGGTCCCCCTGTGTTTGCAAAACCCAGACGTCTTGCCCCGGACAAACTGAAAGCTGCCAAATCGGAATTCCAGCTTATGATAGATCTTGGGATAATAAGACCTTCCAAAAGCAGTTGGTCCTCTCCCTACACCTGGTCCAGAAGAAGTCAGGAGACTGGAGACCATGTGGGGATTACCGGTTTTTGAATTCGACAACCATCCCGGACCGATATCCGGTACCAAATGTCCAAGACTTTACTTCTCTTCTCCACGGCAAATATCTTCAGTAAAATAGATCTCGTTAAGGCTTTCCACCACATTCCCGTAGAGCCTTCGGATATTCCCAAGACTGCAGTTTGTACACCATTTGGGTTATTCGAATTTTTGAAGATGCCGTTCGGGCTACGGAATGCTGCGCAAACCTTTCAGAGGTTTATAGATGAGGTCACCAGAGGCTTAGACTTTGTTTATGCCTACATCGATGATTTGCTTGTGGCCAGCTCAACGGAAGAGGAACATAAGCAACATCTTTCACTCCTCTTTCAACGCTTAGACAATACGGTGTTACTATTAATGCATCTAAGTGTGTGTTTGCACAGCCAACCTTGGAATTTCTTGGTCACACGATTTCGCAGCACGGAATTACCCCCCTTCAGGACAAGTGTGAAGTGATAAAAAATTACCCTATGCCAAGTAATCAGCGTGAGTTACGTCGGTTTCTAGGTTTGGTAAATTATTACCACAAGTTCATTAAAAACTGTGCTAGTGTTCTTGCTCCTCTACACGCTATGATCACACACAACGCAAGGTAACGAAATTGTTATGGTGTAGCGATAGTTTACAGGCGTTCGACAATGCCAAAAATGCTATCAATAGTGCATTGTCTCTGTCATTTCCTATCAGTGATGCCCCCCTAACTCTGACGGTCGATGCATCAGATGTTGCGATGGTGGAGTGTTGGAACAAACCATTAACGGTCAACAAGCACCCATCGCGTTTTACTCGAAAAAGCTGCAGCCAGCCCAAACGCGTTATAGTGCTTTCGGACGTGAACTTCTTGCTATTTACTTAAACGTGAAGCATTTTCAACATTTCCTTGAAGGCCGAGAGTTTTGTGTTTTTACCGACCACAAACCTTTGGTCACTGTCTTCAATAAAAACAGCTGTAACCACTCTCCCAGAGTCATCAGGCAACTCGATTATATTCGCAATTTACCACAGATATCCGCCACATCAAAGGTGTCTTGAACACTCCAGCGGATGCACTTTCAAGAATAGAGATTACTTCTGTTACCCTCAGCTCTACACTGTGGAATGCTATTGCACAGGATCATCAGATAAGGATACGGAACTACAAGCACTGCTCAGAGAAGACTCCACTCACTCACTTTCCCTCAAGAAAATGAGTATGCCAGGATTGTCTGTGCCCTCTATTGCGACGTATCAACAGCTGCTATTCGCCCTTATGTCCCTCCATGTCACAGAAAAGCAGTCTTCACGGATCTTCATAAGCCCTCCCCATCCTGGTATCCGTGCTTCGCAACACCGGTTACCTCTCGCTTTGTTTGGCCCACGATGCGGAAGGATGTCAAACATTGGACCAAAACGTGCCTTGCCTGCCAGGTGCCAAAGTCCAAAGGCACACCAGGTCCCCCTTTGACGCATTTCCGCCCCCATCCCAGCGATTGAGGTAATTCATGTAGACATTGTTGGCCCTCTTCCAGTGATTTCAAGGCCAACGTTATCTGCTCACCTGTCTCGACCGCTTTCCAGGTGCCTGAAGCCATCCCACTTCCTGATATCCAAGCGGACACTGTTGCAAGAGCCTTTCTTCATGGATGGGTATCAAGATTGGATTGCCGACAAAAGTCATCACTGACCAAGGTCGCCAATTTGAGTCTTCGCTTTGGAAGAAATTTACCAGCTTGTTGGGTACAGTACATGCGCATACCTGTGCGTATCATCCGCAAGCTAACGGCCTCGTCGAACGCTTCCATCGCCAGCTGAAGTCATCCTTATGTGTCACGAAGACTCCCATTGGATGGATAAGCTTCCACTCGTGTTGCTTGGTATTCGCTCTGCATTTAAAGAGTGATCTGAAGACTACAGCGGCCGACCGAACTAGTCTATGGAACAACACTGCGGCTACCAGGTGGCTACTTCACTGCAGGGGATAAGTCATGTGATCCTACGGAATTCGCTCAAACACTTTCCTCTCACATGCAGTCCCTTCAGCCTGTTCCCCCTCGATTGACTAGCCAACAGAACATCTTTGTTTCCCCAGCCCTCCAATCTTGCACCCACGTTTTCGTTGTGTACCTGTCCCAAACGGCCTCTCCAATGTCCATATGACGGGCCCTATGAAGTTCTCCGACGTACGCGCAAATCCATTTCTCATCCAGCGCGGTTCCAAGGTCGACAAGGTTTCTATCGATCGTCTTAAGCTGCGTTTTGGAATCAAACCTTAAGCGAGGTACATGTAGCTACCAAAAAGTCCAGGGGAAATCAGTGTCGTTCGGA